>CAMPDV010006118.1:0-21779 GCA_946699065.1 Loxodes magnus | reverse complement strand
CTTTTATATGCTTACTACTTAAAACTGAAATTCTATCTTCTTTTCTTACTTTACTTCTTCACTTTTCAAATCACTTACTTCTTTTATATGCTTACTACTTAAAACTGAAATTCTATCTTCTTTTCTTACTTTACTTCTTCACTTTTCAAATCACTAACTTCTTTTATATGCTTACTAGTTAAAACTGAAATTCTATCACCTTTTCTTACTTTACTTCTTCACTTTTCAAATCACTAACTTCTTTTATATGCTTACTACTTAAAACTGAAATTCTATCTTCTTTTCTTACTTTACTTCTTCACTTTTCAAATCACTAACTTCTTTTATATGCTTATTATTTAAACTGAAATTCTATCTTCTTTTCTTACTTTACTTCTTCACTTTTCAAATCACTAACTTCTTTTATATGCTTACTACTTAAAACTGAAATTCTATCTTCTTTTCTTACTTTACTTCTTCACTTTTCAAATCACTAACTTCTTTTATATGCTTACTACTTAAAACTGAAATTCTATCTTCTTTTCTTACTTTACTTCTTCACTTTTCAAATCACTAACTTCTTTTATATGCTTATTATTTAAACTGAAATTCTATCACCTTTTCTTACTTTACTTCTTCACTTTTCAAATCACTAACTTCTTTTATATGCTTACTAGTTAAACTGAAATTCTATCTTCTTTTCTTACTTTACTTCTTCACTTTTCAAATCACTAACTTCTTTTATATGCTTACTAGTTAAAACTGAAATTCTATCTTCTTTTCTTACTTTACTTCTTTTATTTTAAAATCACTAACTTCTTTTATATGCTTACTAGTTAAAACTGAAATTCTATCTTCTTTTCTTACTTTACTTCTTCACTTTTCAAATCACTAACTTCTTTTATATGCTTACTAGTTAAACTGAAATTCTATCACCTTTTCTTACTTTACTTCTTTTATTTTAAAATCACTAACTTCTTTTATATGCTTACTAGTTAAACTGAAATTCTATCACCTTTTCTTACTTTACTTCTTCACTTTTCAAATCACTAACTTCTTTTATATGCTTACTACTTAAAACTGAAATTCTATCTTCTTTTCTTACTTTACTTCTTTTATTTTCAAATCACTAACTTCTTTTATATGCTTACTACTTAAAACTGAAATTCTATCTTCTTTTCTTACTTTACTTCTTCACTTTTCAAATCACTAACTTCTTTTATATGCTTACTACTTAAAACTGAAATTCTATCTTCTTTTCTTACTTTACTTCTTCACTTTTCAAATCACTAACTTCTTTTATATGCTTACTACTTAAAACTGAAATTCTATCTTCTTTTCTTACTTTACTTCTTCACTTTTCAAATCACTAACTTCTTTTATATGCTTACTACTTAAAACTGAAATTCTATCTTCTTTTCTTACTTTACTTCTTCACTTTTCAAATCACTAACTTCTTTTATATGCTTACTACTTAAAACTGAAATTCTATCTTCTTTTCTTACTTTACTTCTTCACTTTTCAAATCACTAACTTCTTTTATATGCTTACTACTTAAAACTGAAATTCTATCTTCTTTTCTTACTTTACTTCTTCACTTTTCAAATCACTTACTTCTTTTATATGCTTACTAGTTAAAACTGAAATTCTATCTTCTTTTCTTACTTTACTTCTTCACTTTTCAAATCACTAACTTCTTTTATATGCTTACTAGTTAAAACTGAAATTCTATCTTCTTTTCTTACTTTACTTCTTCACTTTTCAAATCACTAACTTCTTTTATATGCTTATTATTTAAACTGAAATTCTATCACCTTTTCTTACTTTACTTCTTCACTTTTCAAATCACTAACTTCTTTTATATGCTTACTACTTAAAACTGAAATTCTATCTTCTTTTCTTACTTTACTTCTTCACTTTTCAAATCACTAACTTCTTTTATATGCTTATTATTTAAACTGAAATTCTATCACCTTTTCTTACTTTACTTCTTTTATTTTCAAATCACTAACTTCTTTTATATGCTTACTACTTAAAACTGAAATTCTATCACCTTTTCTTACTTTACTTCTTCACTTTTCAAATCACTAACTTCTTTTATATGCTTACTACTTAAAACTGAAATTCTATCTTCTTTTCTTACTTTACTTCTTCACTTTTCAAATCACTAACTTCTTTTATATGCTTACTAGTTAAAACTGAAATTCTATCTTCTTTTCTTACTTTACTTCTTCACTTTTCAAATCACTTACTTCTTTTATATGCTTACTAGTTAAAACTGAAATTCTATCTTCTTTTCTTACTTTACTTCTTCACTTTTCAAATCACTAACTTCTTTTATATGCTTACTAGTTAAAACTGAAATTCTATCTTCTTTTCTTACTTTACTTCTTCACTTTTCAAATCACTAACTTCTTTTATATGCTTACTACTTAAAACTGAAATTCTATCTTCTTTTCTTACTTTACTTCTTCACTTTTCAAATCACTAACTTCTTTTATATGCTTACTAGTTAAAACTGAAATTCTATCTTCTTTTCTTACTTTACTTCTTCACTTTTCAAATCACTAACTTCTTTTATATGCTTACTAGTTAAAACTGAAATTCTATCACCTTTTCTTACTTTACTTCTTCACTTTTCAAATCACTAACTTCTTTTATATGCTTACTACTTAAAACTGAAATTCTATCACCTTTTCTTACTTTACTTCTTCACTTTTCAAATCACTAACTTCTTTTATATGCTTACTACTTAAAACTGAAATTCTATCACCTTTTCTTACTTTACTTCTTCACTTTTCAAATCACTAACTTCTTTTATATGCTTACTACTTAAAACTGAAATTCTATCTTCTTTTCTTACTTTACTTCTTCACTTTTCAAATCACTAACTTCTTTTATATGCTTACTACTTAAAACTGAAATTCTATCTTCTTTTCTTACTTTACTTCTTCACTTTTCAAATCACTAACTTCTTTTATATGCTTACTAGTTAAAACTGAAATTCTATCTTCTTTTCTTACTTTACTTCTTCACTTTTCAAATCACTAACTTCTTTTATATGCTTATTATTTAAACTGAAATTCTATCACCTTTTCTTACTTTACTTCTTTTATTTTCAAATCACTAACTTCTTTTATATGCTTACTACTTAAAACTGAAATTCTATCACCTTTTCTTACTTTACTTCTTCACTTTTCAAATCACTAACTTCTTTTATATGCTTACTACTTAAAACTGAAATTCTATCTTCTTTTCTTACTTTACTTCTTCACTTTTCAAATCACTAACTTCTTTTATATGCTTACTACTTAAAACTGAAATTCTATCTTCTTTTCTTACTTTACTTCTTCACTTTTCAAATCACTAACTTCTTTTATATGCTTACTAGTTAAAACTGAAATTCTATCACCTTTTCTTACTTTACTTCTTTTATTTTCAAATCACTAACTTCTTTTATATGCTTACTACTTAAAACTGAAATTCTATCACCTTTTCTTACTTTACTTCTTCACTTTTCAAATCACTAACTTCTTTTATATGCTTACTACTTAAAACTGAAATTCTATCTTCTTTTCTTACTTTACTTCTTCACTTTTCAAATCACTAACTTCTTTTATATGCTTACTACTTAAAACTGAAATTCTATCTTCTTTTCTTACTTTACTTCTTCACTTTTCAAATCACTAACTTCTTTTATATGCTTACTAGTTAAAACTGAAATTCTATCTTCTTTTCTTACTTTACTTCTTCACTTTTCAAATCACTAACTTCTTTTATATGCTTATTATTTAAACTGAAATTCTATCACCTTTTCTTACTTTACTTCTTTTATTTTCAAATCACTAACTTCTTTTATATGCTTACTACTTAAAACTGAAATTCTATCACCTTTTCTTACTTTACTTCTTCACTTTTCAAATCACTAACTTCTTTTATATGCTTACTACTTAAAACTGAAATTCAATCACCTTTTCTTACTTTACTTCTTCACTTTTCAAATCACTAACTTCTTTTATATGCTTACTACTTAAAACTGAAATTCTATCTTCTTTTCTTACTTTACTTCTTCACTTTTCAAATCACTAACTTCTTTTATATGCTTACTAGTTAAACTGAAATTCTATCACCTTTTCTAACTTTACTTCTTTTATTTTCAAATCACTAACTTCTTTTATATGCTTATTATTTAAACTGAAATTCTATCACCTTTTCTTACTTTACTTCTTTTATTTTCAAATCACTAACTTCTTTTATATGCTTACTACTTAAAACTGAAATTCTATCTTCTTTTCTTACTTTACTTCTTCACTTTTCAAATCACTAACTTCTTTTATATGCTTACTACTTAAAACTGAAATTCTATCTTCTTTTCTTACTTTACTTCTTCACTTTTCAAATCACTAACTTCTTTTATATGCTTACTAGTTAAAACTGAAATTCTATCTTCTTTTCTTACTTTACTTCTTCACTTTTCAAATCACTAACTTCTTTTATATGCTTACTACTTAAAACTGAAATTCTATCTTCTTTTCTTACTTTACTTCTTCACTTTTCAAATCACTAACTTCTTTTATATGCTTACTAGTTAAAACTGAAATTCTATCTTCTTTTCTTACTTTACTTCTTCACTTTTCAAATCACTAACTTCTTTTATATGCTTATTATTTAAACTGAAATTCTATCACCTTTTCTTACTTTACTTCTTTTATTTTCAAATCACTAACTTCTTTTATATGCTTACTACTTAAAACTGAAATTCTATCTTCTTTTCTTACTTTACTTCTTCACTTTTCAAATCACTAACTTCTTTTATATGCTTACTACTTAAAACTGAAATTCTATCTTCTTTTCTTACTTTACTTCTTCACTTTTCAAATCACTAACTTCTTTTATATGCTTACTAGTTAAAACTGAAATTCTATCTTCTTTTCTTACTTTACTTCTTCACTTTTCAAATCACTAACTTCTTTTATATGCTTACTAGTTAAAACTGAAATTCTATCTTCTTTTCTTACTTTACTTCTTCACTTTTCAAATCACTAACTTCTTTTATATGCTTATTATTTAAACTGAAATTCTATCACCTTTTCTTACTTTACTTCTTTTATTTTCAAATCACTAACTTCTTTTATATGCTTACTAGTTAAAACTGAAATTCTATCTTCTTTTCTTACTTTACTTCTTCACTTTTCAAATCACTAACTTCTTTTATATGCTTATTATTTAAACTGAAATTCTATCACCTTTTCTTACTTTACTTCTTTTATTTTCAAATCACTAACTTCTTTTATATGCTTACTACTTAAAACTGAAATTCTATCTTCTTTTCTTACTTTACTTCTTCACTTTTCAAATCACTAACTTCTTTTATATGCTTACTAGTTAAACTGAAATTCTATCACCTTTTCTAACTTTACTTCTTTTATTTTCAAATCACTAACTTCTTTTATATGCTTACTAGTTAAACTGAAATTCTATCTTCTTTTCTTACTTTACTTCTTTTATTTTCAAATCACTAACTTCTTTTATATGCTTACTACTTAAAACTGAAATTCTATCTTCTTTTCTTACTTTACTTCTTCACTTTTCAAATCACTAACTTCTTTTATATGCTTATTATTTAAACTGAAATTCTATCTTCTTTTCTTACTTTACTTCTTCACTTTTCAAATCACTAACTTCTTTTATATGCTTACTAGTTAAAACTGAAATTCTATCTTCTTTTCTTACTTTACTTCTTCACTTTTCAAATCACTAACTTCTTTTATATGCTTATTATTTAAACTGAAATTCTATCACCTTTTCTTACTTTACTTCTTCACTTTTCAAATCACTAACTTCTTTTATATGCTTACTACTTAAAACTGAAATTCTATCTTCTTTTCTTACTTTACTTCTTCACTTTTCAAATCACTAACTTCTTTTATATGCTTATTATTTAAACTGAAATTCTATCTTCTTTTCTTACTTTACTTCTTTTATTTTCAAATCACTAACTTCTTTTATATGCTTACTAGTTAAAACTGAAATTCTATCTTCTTTTCTTACTTTACTTCTTCACTTTTCAAATCACTAACTTCTTTTATATGCTTATTATTTAAACTGAAATTCTATCACCTTTTCTTACTTTACTTCTTTTATTTTCAAATCACTAACTTCTTTTATATGCTTACTACTTAAAACTGAAATTCTATCTTCTTTTCTTACTTTACTTCTTCACTTTTCAAATCACTAACTTCTTTTATATGCTTACTAGTTAAACTGAAATTCTATCACCTTTTCTTACTTTACTTCTTCACTTTTCAAATCACTAACTTCTTTTATATGCTTACTAGTTAAACTGAAATTCTATCTTCTTTTCTTACTTTACTTCTTTTATTTTCAAATCACTAACTTCTTTTATATGCTTACTACTTAAAACTGAAATTCTATCTTCTTTTCTTACTTTACTTCTTCACTTTTCAAATCACTAACTTCTTTTATATGCTTATTATTTAAACTGAAATTCTATCTTCTTTTCTTACTTTACTTCTTCACTTTTCAAATCACTAACTTCTTTTATATGCTTACTAGTTAAACTGAAATTCTATCTTCTTTTCTTACTTTACTTCTTCACTTTTCAAATCACTAACTTCTTTTATATGCTTACTACTTAAAACTGAAATTCAATCTTCTTTTCTTACTTTACTTCTTCACTTTTCAAATCACTTACTTCTTTTATATGCTTACTAGTTAAAACTGAAATTCTATCACCTTTTCTTACTTTACTTCTTCACTTTTCAAATCACTAACTTCTTTTATATGCTTACTACTTAAAACTGAAATTCTATCTTCTTTTCTTACTTTACTTCTTCACTTTTCAAATCACTAACTTCTTTTATATGCTTACTAGTTAAAACTGAAATTCTATCTTCTTTTCTTACTTTACTTCTTCACTTTTCAAATCACTAACTTCTTTTATATGCTTACTAGTTAAAACTGAAATTCTATCTTCTTTTCTTACTTTACTTCTTCACTTTTCAAATCACTAACTTCTTTTATATGCTTATTATTTAAACTGAAATTCTATCACCTTTTCTTACTTTACTTCTTCACTTTTCAAATCACTAACTTCTTTTATATGCTTACTACTTAAAACTGAAATTCTATCTTCTTTTCTTACTTTACTTCTTCACTTTTCAAATCACTAACTTCTTTTATATGCTTATTATTTAAACTGAAATTCTATCTTCTTTTCTTACTTTACTTCTTTTATTTTCAAATCACTAACTTCTTTTATATGCTTACTACTTAAAACTGAAATTCTATCTTCTTTTCTTACTTTACTTCTTCACTTTTCAAATCACTAACTTCTTTTATATGCTTACTAGTTAAACTGAAATTCTATCACCTTTTCTTACTTTACTTCTTCACTTTTCAAATCACTAACTTCTTTTATATGCTTACTAGTTAAACTGAAATTCTATCACCTTTTCTTACTTTACTTCTTCACTTTTCAAATCACTAACTTCTTTTATATGCTTACTACTTAAAACTGAAATTCTATCTTCTTTTCTTACTTTACTTCTTCACTTTTCAAATCACTAACTTCTTTTATATGCTTACTAGTTAAACTGAAATTCTATCTTCTTTTCTTACTTTACTTCTTTTATTTTCAAATCACTAACTTCTTTTATATGCTTACTACTTAAAACTGAAATTCTATCTTCTTTTCTTACTTTACTTCTTCACTTTTCAAATCACTTACTTCTTTTATATGCTTACTAGTTAAAACTGAAATTCTATCTTCTTTTCTTACTTTACTTCTTCACTTTTCAAATCACTAACTTCTTTTATATGCTTACTACTTAAAACTGAAATTCTATCTTCTTTTCTTACTTTACTTCTTCACTTTTCAAATCACTAACTTCTTTTATATGCTTATTATTTAAACTGAAATTCTATCTTCTTTTCTTACTTTACTTCTTCACTTTTCAAATCACTAACTTCTTTTATATGCTTACTACTTAAAACTGAAATTCTATCTTCTTTTCTTACTTTACTTCTTCACTTTTCAAATCACTAACTTCTTTTATATGCTTACTACTTAAAACTGAAATTCTATCTTCTTTTCTTACTTTACTTCTTCACTTTTCAAATCACTAACTTCTTTTATATGCTTACTACTTAAAACTGAAATTCTATCTTCTTTTCTTACTTTACTTCTTCACTTTTCAAATCACTAACTTCTTTTATATGCTTACTAGTTAAACTGAAATTCTATCACCTTTTCTTACTTTACTTCTTTTATTTTCAAATCACTAACTTCTTTTATATGCTTACTAGTTAAACTGAAATTCTATCACCTTTTCTTACTTTACTTCTTCACTTTTCAAATCACTAACTTCTTTTATATGCTTACTAGTTAAACTGAATTTCTATCACCTTTTCTTACTTTACTTCTTCACTTTTCAAATCACTAACTTCTTTTATATGCAAACTACTTAAAACTGAAATTCTATCACCTTTTCTTACTTTACTTCTTTTATTTTCAAATCACTAACTTCTTTTATATGCTTACTACTTAAAACTGAAATTCTATCTTCTTTTCTTACTTTACTTCTTCACTTTTCAAATCACTAACTTCTTTTATATGCTTACTACTTAAAACTGAAATTCTATCTTCTTTTCTTACTTTACTTCTTCACTTTTCAAATCACTAACTTCTTTTATATGCTTACTACTTAAAACTGAAATTCTATCTTCTTTTCTTACTTTACTTCTTCACTTTTCAAATCACTAACTTCTTTTATATGCTTACTACTTAAAACTGAAATTCTATCTTCTTTTCTTACTTTACTTCTTCACTTTTCAAATCACTAACTTCTTTTATATGCTTACTACTTAAAACTGAAATTCTATCTTCTTTTCTTACTTTACTTCTTCACTTTTCAAATCACTAACTTCTTTTATATGCTTACTACTTAAAACTGAAATTCTATCTTCTTTTCTTACTTTACTTCTTCACTTTTCAAATCACTAACTTCTTTTATATGCTTACTACTTAAAACTGAAATTCTATCTTCTTTTCTTACTTTACTTCTTCACTTTTCAAATCACTAACTTCTTTTATATGCTTACTACTTAAAACTGAAATTCTATCTTCTTTTCTTACTTTACTTCTTCACTTTTCAAATCACTTACTTCTTTTATATGCTTACTACTTAAAACTGAAATTCTATCTTCTTTTCTTACTTTACTTCTTCACTTTTCAAATCACTAACTTCTTTTATATGCTTACTACTTAAAACTGAAATTCTATCTTCTTTTCTTACTTTACTTCTTCACTTTTCAAATCACTTACTTCTTTTATATGCTTACTAGTTAAAACTGAAATTCTATCACCTTTTCTTACTTTACTTCTTCACTTTTCAAATCACTAACTTCTTTTATATGCTTACTACTTAAAACTGAAATTCT
Source organism: Loxodes magnus (assembly GCA_946699065.1). Taxonomy (NCBI): domain Eukaryota; phylum Ciliophora; class Karyorelictea; order Loxodida; family Loxodidae; genus Loxodes; species Loxodes magnus. The sequence continues at coordinate 12,338 of CAMPDV010006118.1, read as the reverse complement.
ATCTTCTTTTCTTACTTTACTTCTTCACTTTTCAAATCACTTACTTCTTTTATATGCTTACTAGTTAAAACTGAAATTCTATCTTCTTTTCTTACTTTACTTCTTCACTTTTCAAATCACTAACTTCTTTTATATGCTTACTACTTAAAACTGAAATTCTATCTTCTTTTCTTACTTTACTTCTTCACTTTTCAAATCACTAACTTCTTTTATATGCTTACTACTTAAAACTGAAATTCTATCTTCTTTTCTTACTTTACTTCTTCACTTTTCAAATCACTAACTTCTTTTATATGCTTTCTAGTTAAACTGAAATTCTATCTTCTTTTCTTACTTTACTTCTTCACTTTTCAAATCACTAACTTCTTTTATATGCTTACTACTTAAAACTGAAATTCTATCTTCTTTTCTTACTTTACTTCTTCACTTTTCAAATCACTTACTTCTTTTATATGCTTACTACTTAAAACTGAAATTCTATCTTCTTTTCTTACTTTACTTCTTCACTTTTCAAATCACTAACTTCTTTTATATGCTTACTAGTTAAAACTGAAATTCTATCTTCTTTTCTTACTTTACTTCTTCACTTTTCAAATCACTTACTTCTTTTATATGCTTACTAGTTAAAACTGAAATTCTATCACCTTTTCTTACTTTACTTCTTCACTTTTCAAATCACTAACTTCTTTTATATGCTTACTACTTAAAACTGAAATTCTATCTTCTTTTCTTACTTTACTTCTTCACTTTTCAAATCACTTACTTCTTTTATATGCTTACTACTTAAAACTGAAATTCTATCTTCTTTTCTTACTTTACTTCTTCACTTTTCAAATCACTAACTTCTTTTATATGCTTACTACTTAAAACTGAAATTCTATCTTCTTTTCTTACTTTACTTCTTCACTTTTCAAATCACTAACTTCTTTTATATGCTTATTATTTAAACTGAAATTCTATCTTCTTTTCTTACTTTACTTCTTCACTTTTCAAATCACTAACTTCTTTTATATGCTTACTAGTTAAAACTGAAATTCTATCTTCTTTTCTTACTTTACTTCTTCACTTTTCAAATCACTAACTTCTTTTATATGCTTACTACTTAAAACTGAAATTCTATCTTCTTTTCTTACTTTACTTCTTCACTTTTCAAATCACTAACTTCTTTTATATGCTTACTACTTAAAACTGAAATTCTATCTTCTTTTCTTACTTTACTTCTTCACTTTTCAAATCACTAACTTCTTTTATATGCTTATTATTTAAACTGAAATTCTATCTTCTTTTCTTACTTTACTTCTTCACTTTTCAAATCACTTACTTCTTTTATATGCTTACTACTTAAAACTGAAATTCTATCTTCTTTTCTTACTTTACTTCTTCACTTTTCAAATCACTAACTTCTTTTATATGCTTACTACTTAAAACTGAAATTCTATCTTCTTTTCTTACTTTACTTCTTCACTTTTCAAATCACTAACTTCTTTTATATGCTTACTACTTAAAACTGAAATTCTATCTTCTTTTCTTACTTTACTTCTTCACTTTTCAAATCACTAACTTCTTTTATATGCTTACTAGTTAAAACTGAAATTCTATCACCTTTTCTTACTTTACTTCTTCACTTTTCAAATCACTTACTTCTTTTATATGCTTACTACTTAAAACTGAAATTCTATCTTCTTTTCTTACTTTACTTCTTCACTTTTCAAATCACTAACTTCTTTTATATGCTTACTACTTAAAACTGAAATTCTATCTTCTTTTCTTACTTTACTTCTTCACTTTTCAAATCACTAACTTCTTTTATATGCTTACTACTTAAAACTGAAATTCTATCTTCTTTTCTTACTTTACTTCTTCACTTTTCAAATCACTAACTTCTTTTATATGCTTACTACTTAAAACTGAAATTCTATCTTCTTTTCTTACTTTACTTCTTCACTTTTCAAATCACTAACTTCTTTTATATGCTTACTAGTTAAACTGAAATTCTATCTTCTTTTCTTACTTTACTTCTTCACTTTTCAAATCACTAACTTCTTTTATATGCTTACTAGTTAAACTGAAATTCTATCACCTTTTCTTACTTTACTTCTTTTATTTTCAAATCACTAACTTCTTTTATATGCTTACTACTTAAAACTGAAATTCTATCTTCTTTTCTTACTTTACTTCTTCACTTTTCAAATCACTAACTTCTTTTATATGCTTACTACTTAAAACTGAAATTCTATCTTCTTTTCTTACTTTACTTCTTCACTTTTCAAATCACTAACTTCTTTTATATGCTTACTACTTAAAACTGAAATTCTATCTTCTTTTCTTACTTTACTTCTTCACTTTTCAAATCACTAACTTCTTTTATATGCTTACTACTTAAAACTGAAATTCTATCTTCTTTTCTTACTTTACTTCTTCACTTTTCAAATCACTTACTTCTTTTATATGCTTACTAGTTAAAACTGAAATTCTATCACCTTTTCTTACTTTACTTCTTCACTTTTCAAATCACTAACTTCTTTTATATGCTTACTACTTAAAACTGAAATTCTATCTTCTTTTCTTACTTTACTTCTTCACTTTTCAAATCACTAACTTCTTTTATATGCTTACTAGTTAAAACTGAAATTCTATCTTCTTTTCTTACTTTACTTCTTCACTTTTCAAATCACTAACTTCTTTTATATGCTTACTACTTAAAACTGAAATTCTATCTTCTTTTCTTACTTTACTTCTTCACTTTTCAAATCACTAACTTCTTTTATATGCTTACTAGTTAAAACTGAAATTCTATCACCTTTTCTTACTTTACTTCTTCACTTTTCAAATCACTAACTTCTTTTATATGCTTACTACTTAAAACTGAAATTCTATCTTCTTTTCTTACTTTACTTCTTCACTTTTCAAATCACTAACTTCTTTTATATGCTTACTACTTAAACTGAAATTCTATCTTCTTTTCTTACTTTACTTCTTCACTTTTCAAATCACTAACTTCTTTTATATGCTTACTAGTTAAAACTGAAATTCTATCACCTTTTCTTACTTTACTTCTTCACTTTTCAAATCACTAACTTCTTTTATATGCTTACTACTTAAAACTGAAATTCTATCTTCTTTTCTTACTTTACTTCTTCACTTTTCAAATCACTTACTTCTTTTATATGCTTACTAGTTAAAACTGAAATTCTATCACCTTTTCTTACTTTACTTCTTCACTTTTCAAATCACTAACTTCTTTTATATGCTTACTACTTAAAACTGAAATTCTATCTTCTTTTCTTACTTTACTTCTTCACTTTTCAAATCACTAACTTCTTTTATATGCTTACTAGTTAAAACTGAAATTCTATCTTCTTTTCTTACTTTACTTCTTCACTTTTCAAATCACTAACTTCTTTTATATGCTTACTACTTAAAACTGAAATTCTATCTTCTTTTCTTACTTTACTTCTTCACTTTTCAAATCACTAACTTCTTTTATATGCTTACTAGTTAAAACTGAAATTCTATCTTCTTTTCTTACTTTACTTCTTCACTTTTCAAATCACTAACTTCTTTTATATGCTTACTACTTAAAACTGAAATTCTATCTTCTTTTCTTACTTTACTTCTTCACTTTTCAAATCACTAACTTCTTTTATATGCTTACTACTTAAAACTGAAATTCTATCTTCTTTTCTTACTTTACTTCTTCACTTTTCAAATCACTAACTTCTTTTATATGCTTACTAGTTAAACTGAAATTCTATCACCTTTTCTTACTTTACTTCTTCACTTTTCAAATCACTAACTTCTTTTATATGCTTACTACTTAAAACTGAAATTCTATCTTCTTTTCTTACTTTACTTCTTCACTTTTCAAATCACTAACTTCTTTTATATGCTTACTAGTTAAAACTGAAATTCTATCACCTTTTCTTACTTTACTTCTTCACTTTTCAAATCACTAACTTCTTTTATATGCTTACTACTTAAAACTGAAATTCTATCTTCTTTTCTTACTTTACTTCTTCACTTTTCAAATCTTCTTTTATATGCTTACTAGTTAAAACTGAAATTCTATCTTCTTTTCTTACTTTACTTCTTCACTTTTCAAATCACTAACTTCTTTTATATGCTTACTACTTAAAACTGAAATTCTATCTTCTTTTCTTACTTTACTTCTTCACTTTTCAAATCACTAACTTCTTTTATATGCTTACTACTTAAAACTGAAATTCTATCTTCTTTTCTTACTTTACTTCTTCACTTTTCAAATCACTAACTTCTTTTATATGCTTACTAGTTAAAACTGAAATTCTATCACCTTTTCTTACTTTACTTCTTCACTTTTCAAATCACTAACTTCTTTTATATGCTTACTACTTAAAACTGAAATTCTATCTTCTTTTCTTACTTTACTTCTTCACTTTTCAAATCACTAACTTCTTTTATATGCTTACTAGTTAAAACTGAAATTCTATCTTCTTTTCTTACTTTACTTCTTCACTTTTCAAATCACTAACTTCTTTTATATGCTTACTAGTTAAACTGAAATTCTATCACCTTTTCTTACTTTACTTCTTCACTTTTCAAATCACTAACTTCTTTTATATGCTTACTAGTTAAACTGAAATTCTATCTTCTTTTCTTACTTTACTTCTTCACTTTTCAAATCACTTACTTCTTTTATATGCTTACTACTTAAACTGAAATTCTATCTTCTTTTCTTACTTTACTTCTTCACTTTTCAAATCACTAACTTCTTTTATATGCTTACTACTTAAAACTGAAATTCTATCTTCTTTTCTTACTTTACTTCTTCACTTTTCAAATCACTAACTTCTTTTATATGCTTACTACTTAAAACTGAAATTCTATCTTCTTTTCTTACTTTACTTCTTCACTTTTCAAATCACTTACTTCTTTTATATGCTTACTAGTTAAAACTGAAATTCTATCACCTTTTCTTACTTTACTTCTTCACTTTTCAAATCACTAACTTCTTTTATATGCTTACTAGTTAAAACTGAAATTCTATCACCTTTTCTTACTTTACTTCTTCACTTTTCAAATCACTAACTTCTTTTATATGCTTACTACTTAAAACTGAAATTCTATCTTCTTTTCTTACTTTACTTCTTCACTTTTCAAATCACTAACTTCTTTTATATGCTTACTAGTTAAAACTGAAATTCTATCTTCTTTTCTTACTTTACTTCTTCACTTTTCAAATCACTAACTTCTTTTATATGCTTACTACTTAAAACTGAAATTCTATCACCTTTTCTTACTTTACTTCTTCACTTTTCAAATCACTAACTTCTTTTATATGCTTACTACTTAAAACTGAAATTCTATCTTCTTTTCTTACTTTACTTCTTCACTTTTCAAATCACTAACTTCTTTTATATGCTTACTACTTAAAACTGAAATTCTATCACCTTTTCTTACTTTACTTCTTCACTTTTCAAATCACTAACTTCTTTTATATGCTTACTACTTAAAACTGAAATTCTATCTTCTTTTCTTACTTTACTTCTTCACTTTTCAAATCACTAACTTCTTTTATATGCTTACTAGTTAAACTGAAATTCTATCACCTTTTCTTACTTTACTTCTTCACTTTTCAAATCACTAACTTCTTTTATATGCTTACTACTTAAAACTGAAATTCTATCACCTTTTCTTACTTTACTTCTTCACTTTTCAAATCACTAACTTCTTTTATATGCTTACTAGTTAAAACTGAAATTCTATCACCTTTTCTTACTTTACTTCTTCACTTTTCAAATCACTAACTTCTTTTATATGCTTACTACTTAAAACTGAAATTCTATCTTCTTTCTTACTTTACTTCTTCACTTTTCAAATCACTAACTTCTTTTATATGCTTACTACTTAAACTGAAATTCTATCACCTTTTCTTACTTTACTTCTTCACTTTTCAAATCACTAACTTCTTTTATATGCTTACTACTTAAAACTGAAATTCTATCTTCTTTTCTTACTTTACTTCTTCACTTTTCAAATCACTAACTTCTTTTATATGCTTACTAGTTAAAACTGAAATTCTATCACCTTTTCTTACTTTACTTCTTCACTTTTCAAATCACTAACTTCTTTTATATGCTTACTAGTTAAAACTGAAATTCTATCACCTTTTCTTACTTTACTTCTTCACTTTTCAAATCACTAACTTCTTTTATATGCTTACTACTTAAAACTGAAATTCTATCACCTTTTCTTACTTTACTTCTTCACTTTTCAAATCACTAACTTCTTTTATATGCTTACTACTTAAAACTGAAATTCTATCTTCTTTTCTTACTTTACTTCTTCACTTTTCAAATCACTAACTTCTTTTATATGCTTACTACTTAAAACTGAAATTCTATCACCTTTTCTTACTTTACTTCTTCACTTTTCAAATCACTAACTTCTTTTATATGCTTACTACTTAAAACTGAAATTCTATCTTCTTTTCTTACTTTACTTCTTCACTTTTCAAATCACTAACTTCTTTTATATGCTTACTAGTTAAAACTGAAATTCTATCACCTTTTCTTACTTTACTTCTTCACTTTTCAAATCACTAACTTCTTTTATATGCTTACTACTTAAAACTGAAATTCTATCTTCTTTTCTTACTTTACTTCTTCACTTTTCAAATCACTAACTTCTTTTATATGCTTACTACTTAAACTGAAATTCTATCACCTTTTCTTACTTTACTTCTTCACTTTTCAAATCACTAACTTCTTTTATATGCTTACTACTTAAAACTGAAATTCTATCACCTTTTCTTACTTTACTTCTTCACTTTTCAAATCACTAACTTCTTTTATATGCTTACTACTTAAAACTGAAATTCTATCTTCTTTTCTTACTTTACTTCTTCACTTTTCAAATCACTAACTTCTTTTATATGCTTACTACTTAAAACTGAAATTCTATCTTCTTTTCTTACTTTACTTCTTCACTTTTCAAATCACTAACTTCTTTTATATGCTTACTAGTTAAACTGAAATTCTATCACCTTTTCTTACTTTACTTCTTCACTTTTCAAATCACTAACTTCTTTTATATGCTTACTACTTAAAACTGAAATTCTATCTTCTTTTCTTACTTTACTTCTTCACTTTTCAAATCACTAACTTCTTTTATATGCTTACTAGTTAAAACTGAAATTCTATCACCTTTTCTTACTTTACTTCTTCACTTTTCAAATCACTAACTTCTTTTATATGCTTACTACTTAAAACTGAAATTCTATCTTCTTTTCTTACTTTACTTCTTCACTTTTCAAATCTTCTTTTATATGCTTACTAGTTAAAACTGAAATTCTATCTTCTTTTCTTACTTTACTTCTTCACTTTTCAAATCACTAACTTCTTTTATATGCTTACTACTTAAAACTGAAATTCTATCTTCTTTTCTTACTTTACTTCTTCACTTTTCAAATCACTAACTTCTTTTATATGCTTACTACTTAAAACTGAAATTCTATCTTCTTTTCTTACTTTACTTCTTCACTTTTCAAATCACTAACTTCTTTTATATGCTTACTAGTTAAAACTGAAATTCTATCACCTTTTCTTACTTTACTTCTTCACTTTTCAAATCACTAACTTCTTTTATATGCTTACTACTTAAAACTGAAATTCTATCTTCTTTTCTTACTTTACTTCTTCACTTTTCAAATCACTAACTTCTTTTATATGCTTACTAGTTAAAACTGAAATTCTATCTTCTTTTCTTACTTTACTTCTTCACTTTTCAAATCACTAACTTCTTTTATATGCTTACTAGTTAAACTGAAATTCTATCACCTTTTCTTACTTTACTTCTTCACTTTTCAAATCACTAACTTCTTTTATATGCTTACTAGTTAAACTGAAATTCTATCTTCTTTTCTTACTTTACTTCTTCACTTTTCAAATCTTCTTTTATATGCTTACTACTTAAAACTGAAATTCTATCTTCTTTTCTTACTTTACTTCTTCACTTTTCAAATCACTAACTTCTTTTATATGCTTACTACTTAAAACTGAAATTCTATCTTCTTTTCTTACTTTACTTCTTCACTTTTCAAATCACTAACTTCTTTTATATGCTTACTAGTTAAAACTGAAATTCTATCTTCTTTTCTTACTTTACTTCTTCACTTTTCAAATCACTAACTTCTTTTATATGCTTACTAGTTAAAACTGAAATTCTATCTTCTTTTCTTACTTTACTTCTTCACTTTTCAAATCACTAACTTCTTTTATATGCTTACTACTTAAAACTGAAATTCTATCTTCTTTTCTTACTTTACTTCTTCACTTTTCAAATCACTAACTTCTTTTATATGCTTACTACTTAAAACTGAAATTCTATCTTCTTTTCTTACTTTACTTCTTCACTTTTCAAATCACTAACTTCTTTTATATGCTTACTAGTTAAAACTGAAATTCTATCTTCTTTTCTTACTTTACTTCTTCACTTTTCAAATCACTAACTTCTTTTATATGCTTACTACTTAAAACTGAAATTCTATCACCTTTTCTTACTTTACTTCTTCACTTTTCAAATCACTAACTTCTTTTATATGCTTACTACTTAAAACTGAAATTCTATCTTCTTTTCTTACTTTACTTCTTCACTTTTCAAATCACTAACTTCTTTTATATGCTTACTACTTAAAACTGAAATTCTATCACCTTTTCTTACTTTACTTCTTCACTTTTCAAATCACTAACTTCTTTTATATGCTTACTACTTAAAACTGAAATTCTATCTTCTTTTCTTACTTTACTTCTTCACTTTTCAAATCACTAACTTCTTTTATATGCTTACTAGTTAAACTGAAATTCTATCACCTTTTCTTACTTTACTTCTTCACTTTTCAAATCACTAACTTCTTTTATATGCTTACTACTTAAAACTGAAATTCTATCACCTTTTCTTACTTTACTTCTTCACTTTTCAAATCACTAACTTCTTTTATATGCTTACTACTTAAAACTGAAATTCTATCTTCTTTTCTTACTTTACTTCTTCACTTTTCAAATCACTAACTTCTTTTATATGCTTACTACTTAAACTGAAATTCTATCACCTTTTCTTACTTTACTTCTTCACTTTTCAAATCACTAACTTCTTTTATATGCTTACTAGTTAAAACTGAAATTCTATCACCTTTTCTTACTTTACTTCTTCACTTTTCAAATCACTAACTTCTTTTATATGCTTACTACTTAAAACTGAAATTCTATCTTCTTTTCTTACTTTACTTCTTCACTTTTCAAATCACTAACTTCTTTTATATGCTTACTAGTTAAAACTGAAATTCTATCACCTTTTCTTACTTTACTTCTTCACTTTTCAAATCACTAACTTCTTTTATATGCTTACTACTTAAACTGAAATTCTATCTTCTTTTCTTACTTTACTTCTTCACTTTTCAAATCACTAACTTCTTTTATATGCTTACTACTTAAAACTGAAATTCTATCTTCTTTTCTTACTTTACTTCTTCTCTTTTCAAATCACTAACTTCTTTTATATGCTTACTACTTAAAACTGAAATTCTATCACCTTTTCTTACTTTACTTCTTCACTTTTCAAATCACTAACTTCTTTTATATGCTTACTAGTTAAAACTGAAATTCTATCTTCTTTTCTTACTTTACTTCTTCACTTTTCAAATCACTAACTTCTTTTATATGCTTACTACTTAAAACTGAAATTCTATCACCTTTTCTTACTTTACTTCTTCACTTTTCAAATCACTAACTTCTTTTATATGCTTACTACTTAAAACTGAAATTCTATCTTCTTTTCTTACTTTACTTCTTCACTTTTCAAATCACTAACTTCTTTTATATGCTTACTACTTAAAACTGAAATTCTATCTTCTTTTCTTACTTTACTTCTTCACTTTTCAAATCACTAACTTCTTTTATATGCTTACTAGTTAAAACTGAAATTCTATCTTCTTTTCTTACTTTACTTCTTCACTTTTCAAATCACTTACTTCTTTTATATGCTTACTAGTTAAAACTGAAATTCTATCACCTTTTCTTACTTTACTTCTTCACTTTTCAAATCACTAACTTCTTTTATATGCTTACTAGTTAAAACTGAAATTCTATCTTCTTTTCTTACTTTACTTCTTCACTTTTCAAATCACTAACTTCTTTTATATGCTTAATACTTAAACTGAAATTCTATCTTCTTTTCTTACTTTACTTCTTTACTTTTCAAATCACTAACTTCTTTTATATGCTTACTAGTTAAAACTGAAATTCTATCTTCTTTTCTTACTTTACTTCTTCACTTTTCAAATCACTAACTTCTTTTATATGCTTACTACTTAAAACTGAAATTCTATCTTCTTTTCTTACTTTACTTCTTCACTTTTCAAATCACTAACTTCTTTTATATGCTTACTACTTAAAACTGAAATTCTATCACCTTTTCTTACTTTACTTCTTCACTTTTCAAATCACTAACTTCTTTTATATGCTTACTACTTAAAACTGAAATTCTATCTTCTTTTCTTACTTTACTTCTTCACTTTTCAAATCACTAACTTCTTTTATATGCTTACTACTTAAAACTGAAATTCTATCACCTTTTCTTACTTTACTTCTTCACTTTTCAAATCACTAACTTCTTTTATATGCTTACTACTTAAAACTGAAATTCTATCTTCTTTTCTTACTTTACTTCTTCACTTTTCAAATCACTAACTTCTTTTATATGCTTACTAGTTAAAACTGAAATTCTATCACCTTTTCTTACTTTACTTCTTCACTTTTCAAATCACTAACTTCTTTTATATGCTTACTACTTAAAACTGAAATTCTATCTTCTTTTCTTACTTTACTTCTTCACTTTTCAAATCACTAACTTCTTTTATATGCTTACTACTTAAAACTGAAATTCTATCACCTTTTCTTACTTTACTTCTTCACTTTTCAAATCACTAACTTCTTTTATATGCTTACTACTTAAAACTGAAATTCTATCTTCTTTTCTTACTTTACTTCTTCACTTTTCAAATCACTAACTTCTTTTATATGCTTACTACTTAAAACTGAAATTCTATCACCTTTTCTTACTTTACTTCTTCACTTTTCAAATCACTAACTTCTTTTATATGCTTACTACTTAAAACTGAAATTCTATCTTCTTTTCTTACTTTACTTCTTCACTTTTCAAATCACTAACTTCTTTTATATGCTTACTAGTTAAAACTGAAATTCTATCACCTTTTCTTACTTTACTTCTTCACTTTTCAAATCACTAACTTCTTTTATATGCTTACTACTTAAAACTGAAATTCTATCTTCTTTTCTTACTTTACTTCTTCACTTTTCAAATCACTAACTTCTTTTATATGCTTACTACTTAAACTGAAATTCTATCACCTTTTCTTACTTTACTTCTTCACTTTTCAAATCACTAACTTCTTTTATATGCTTACTACTTAAAACTGAAATTCTATCACCTTTTCTTACTTTACTTCTTCACTTTTCAAATCACTAACTTCTTTTATATGCTTACTACTTAAAACTGAAATTCTATCTTCTTTTCTTACTTTACTTCTTCACTTTTCAAATCACTAACTTCTTTTATATGCTTACTACTTAAAACTGAAATTCTATCTTCTTTTCTTACTTTACTTCTTCACTTTTCAAATCACTAACTTCTTTTATATGCTTACTACTTAAACTGAAATCCTATCTTCTTTTCTTACTTTACTTCTTCACTTTTCAAATCACTAACTTCTTTTATATGCTTACTACTTAAAACTGAAATTCTATCTTCTTTTCTTACTTTACTTCTTCACTTTTCAAATCACTAACTTCTTTTATATGCTTACTACTTAAAACTGAAATTCTATCTTCTTTTCTTACTTTACTTCTTCACTTTTCAAATCACTAACTTCTTTTATATGCTTACTACTTAAAACTGAAATTCTATCTTCTTTTCTTACTTTACTTCTTCACTTTTCAAATCACTAACTTCTTTTATATGCTTACTAGTTAAAACTGAAATTCTATCTTCTTTTCTTACTTTACTTCTTCACTTTTCAAATCACTAACTTCTTTTATATGCTTACTAGTTAAAACTGAAATTCTATCTTCTTTTCTTACTTTACTTCTTCACTTTTCAAATCACTAACTTCTTTTATATGCTTACTACTTAAAACTGAAATTCTATCTTCTTTTCTTACTTTACTTCTTCACTTTTCAAATCACTAACTTCTTTTATATGCTTACTACTTAAAACTGAAATTCTATCTTCTTTTCTTACTTTACTTCTTCACTTTTCAAATCACTAACTTCTTTTATATGCTT
>CAMPDV010006117.1:0-20902 GCA_946699065.1 Loxodes magnus | reverse complement strand
TGCTTTTTTTTACTTCTAAAATTACACTACTTTTTTTCTTACTTTGTTAACTCACTCTGGTATTAAAATTACTCTTTCTCACTTCAAAACATATCAAAAACTATGCTTTTTTTTACTTCTAAAATTACAATACTTTTTTTCTTACTTTGTTAACTCACTCTGGTATTAAAATTACTCTTTCTCACTTCAAAACATATCAAAAACTATGCTTTTTTTTACTTCTAAAATTACACTACTTTTTTTCTTACTTTGTTAACTCACTCTGGTATTAAAATTACTCTTCTCACTTCAAAACATATCAAAAACTATGCTTTTTTTTACTTCTAAAATTACACTACTTTTTTTCTTACTTTGTTAACTCACTCTGGTATTAAAATTACTCTTTCTCCACTTCAAAACATATCAAAAACTATGCTTTTTTTTACTTCTAAAATTACACTACTTTTTTTCTTACTTTGTAAACTCACTCTGGTATTAAAATTACTCTTTCTCACTCAAAACATATCAAAAACTATGCTTTTTTTTACTTCTAAAATTACACTACTTTTTTTCTTACTTTGTTAACTCACTCTGGTATTAAAATTACTCTTTCTCACTTCAAAACATATCAAAAACTATGCTTTTTTTACTTCTAAAATTACACTACTTTTTTTCTTACTTTGTTAACTCACTCTGGTATTAAAATTACTCTTTCTCACTTCAAAACATATCAAAAACTATGCTTTTTTTTACTGTAAAAATTACACTACTTTTTTTCTTACTTTGTTAACTCACTCTGGTATTAAAATTACTCTTTCTCACTCAAAACATATCAAAAACTATGCTTTTTTTTACTTCTAAAATTACACTACTTTTTTTCTTACTTTGTTAACTCACTCTGGTATTAAAATTACTCTTTCTCACTCCAAAACATATCAAAAACTATGCTTTTTTTTACTTCTAAAATTAACACTACTTTTTTTCTTACTTTGTTAACTCACTCTGGTATTAAATTACTCTTTCTCACTTCAAAACATATAAAAAACTATGCTTTTTTTTACTTCTAAAATTACACTACTTTTTTTTCTTACTTTGTTAACTCACTCTGGTATTAAAATTACTCTTTCCTCACTTCAAAACATATCAAAAACTATGCTTTTTTTACTGTAAAAATTACACTACTTTTTTTCTTACTTTGTTAACTCACTCTGGTATTAAAATTACTCTTTCTCACTTCAAAACATATCAAAAACTATGCTTTTTTTTACTTCTAAAATTACACTACTTTTTTTCTTACTTTGTTAACTCACTCTGGTATTAAAATTACTCTTTCTCACTTCAAAACATATCAAAAACTATGCTTTTTTTTACTTCTAAAATTACACTACTTTTTTTCTTACTTTGTTAACTCACTCTGGTATTAAAATTACTCTTTCTCACTTCAAAACATATCAAAAACTATGCTTTTTTTTACTTCTAAAATTACAATACTTTTTTTCTTACTTTGTTAACTCACTCTGGTATTAAAATTACTCTTTCTCACTTCAAAACATATCAAAAACTATGCTTTTTTTTACTTCTAAAATTACACTACTTTTTTTCTTACTTTGTTAACTCACTCTGGTATTAAAATTACTCTTTCTCACTTCAAAACATATCAAAAACTATGCTTTTTTTTACTTCTAAAATTACACTACTTTTTTTCTTACTTTGTTAACTCACTCTGGTATTAAAATTACTCTTTCTCACTTCAAAACATATCAAAAACTATGCTTTTTTTACTGTAAAAATTACACTACTTTTTTTCTTACTTTGTTAACTCACTCTGGTATTAAAATTACTCTTTCTCACTTCAAAACATATCAAAAACTATGCTTTTTTTTACTTCTAAAATTACACTACTTTTTTTCTTACTTTGTTAACTCACTCTGGTATTAAAATTACTCTTTCTCACTCCAAAACATATCAAAAACTATGCTTTTTTTTACTTCTAAAATTACACTACTTTTTTTCTTACTTTGTTAACTCACTCTGGTATTAAAATTACTCTTTCTCACTTCAAAACATATAAAAAACTATGCTTTTTTTTACTTCTAAAATTACACTACTTTTTTTCTTACTTTGTTAACTCACTCTGGTATTAAAATTACTCTTTCTCACTTCAAAACATATCAAAAACTATGCTTTTTTTACTGTAAAAATTACACTACTTTTTTTCTTACTTTGTTAACTCACTCTGGTATTAAAATTACTCTTTCTCACTTCAAAACATATCAAAAACTATGCTTTTTTTTACTTCTAAAATTACACTACTTTTTTTCTTACTTTGTTAACTCACTCTGGTATTAAAATTACTCTTTCTCACTTCAAAACATATCAAAAACTATGCTTTTTTTTACTTCTAAAATTACACTACTTTTTTTCTTACTTTGTTAACTCACTCTGGTATTAAAATTACTCTTTCTCACTTCAAAACATATCAAAAACTATGCTTTTTTTACTGTAAAAATTACACTACTTTTTTTCTTACTTTGTTAACTCACTCTGGTATTAAAATTACTCTTTCTCACTTCAAAACATATCAAAAAACTATGCTTTTTTTTACTTCTAAAATTACACTACTTTTTTTCTTACTTTGTTAACTCACTCTGGTATTAAAATTACTCTTTCTCACTTCAAAACATATCAAAAACTATGCTTTTTTTTACTTCTAAAATTACACTACTTTTTTTCTTACTTTGTTAACTCACTCTGGTATTAAAATTACTCTTTCTCACTTCAAAACATATCAAAAACTATGCTTTTTTTTACTTCTAAAATTACACTACTTTTTTTCTTACTTTGTTAACTCACTCTGGTATTAAAATTACTCTTTCTCACTTCAAAACATATCAAAAACTATGCTTTTTTTTACTTCTAAAATTACACTACTTTTTTTCTTACTTTGTTAACTCACTCTGGTATTAAAATTACTCTTTCTCACTTCAAAACATATCAAAAACTATGCTTTTTTTTACTTCTAAAATTACACTACTTTTTTTCTTACTTTGTTAACTCACTCTGGTATTAAAATTACTCTTTCTCACTTCAAAACATATCAAAAACTATGCTTTTTTTTACTTCTAAAATTACACTACTTTTTTTCTTACTTTGTTAACTCACTCTGGTATTAAAATTACTCTTTCTCACTTCAAAACATATCAAAAACTATGCTTTTTTTACTGTAAAAATTACACTACTTTTTTTCTTACTTTGTTAACTCACTCTGGTATTAAAATTACTCTTTCTCACTTCAAAACATATCAAAAACTATGCTTTTTTTTACTTCTAAAATTACACTACTTTTTTTCTTACTTTGTTAACTCACTCTGGTATTAAAATTACTCTTTCTCACTTCAAAACATATCAAAAACTATGCTTTTTTTTACTTCTAAAATTACACTACTTTTTTTCTTACTTTGTTAACTCACTCTGGTATTAAAATTACTCTTTCTCACTTCAAAACATATCAAAAACTATGCTTTTTTTTACTTCTAAAATTACACTACTTTTTTTCTTACTTTGTTAACTCACTCTGGTATTAAAATTACTCTTTCTCACTTCAAAACATATCAAAAACTATGCTTTTTTTTACTTCTAAAATTACACTACTTTTTTTCTTACTTTGTTAACTCACTCTGGTATTAAAATTACTCTTTCTCACTTCAAAACATATCAAAAACTATGCTTTTTTTTACTTCTAAAATTACACTACTTTTTTTCTTACTTTGTTAACTCACTCTGGTATTAAAATTACTCTTTCTCACTTCAAAACATATCAAAAACTATGCTTTTTTTTACTTCTAAAATTACACTACTTTTTTTCTTACTTTGTTAACTCACTCTGGTATTAAAATTACTCTTTCTCACTTCAAAACATATCAAAAACTATGCTTTTTTTTACTTCTAAAATTACACTACTTTTTTTCTTACTTTGTTAACTCACTCTGGTATTAAAATTACTCTTTCTCACTTCAAAACATATCAAAAACTATGCTTTTTTTTACTTCTAAAATTACACTACTTTTTTTCTTACTTTGTTAACTCACTCTGGTATTAAAATTACTCTTTCTCACTTCAAAACATATCAAAAATTATGCTTTTTTTTACTTCTAAAATTACACTACTTTTTTTCTTACTTTGTTAACTCACTCTGGTATTAAAATTACTCTTTCTCACTTCAAAACATATCAAAAACTATGCTTTTTTTTACTTCTAAAATTACACTACTTTTTTTCTTACTTTGTTAACTCACTCTGGTATTAAAATTACTCTTTCTCACTTCAAAACATATCAAAAACTATGCTTTTTTTTACTTCTAAAATTACACTACTTTTTTTCTTACTTTGTTAACTCACTCTGGTATTAAAATTACTCTTTCTCACTTCAAAACATATCAAAAACTATGCTTTTTTTTACTTCTAAAATTACACTACTTTTTTTCTTACTTTGTTAACTCACTCTGGTATTAAAATTACTCTTTCTCACTCCAAAACATATCAAAAACTATGCTTTTTTTTACTTCTAAAATTACACTACTTTTTTTCTTACTTTGTTAACTCACTCTGGTATTAAAATTACTCTTTCTCACTTCAAAACATATAAAAAACTATGCTTTTTTTTACTTCTAAAATTACACTACTTTTTTTCTTACTTTGTTAACTCACTCTGGTATTAAAATTACTCTTTCTCACTTCAAAACATATCAAAAACTATGCTTTTTTTTACTTCTAAAATTACACTACTTTTTTTCTTACTTTGTTAACTCACTCTGGTATTAAAATTACTCTTTCTCACTTCAAAACATATCAAAAACTATGCTTTTTTTTACTTCTAAAATTACACTACTTTTTTTCTTACTTTGTTAACTCACTCTGGTATTAAAATTACTCTTTCTCACTCCAAAACATATCAAAAACTATGCTTTTTTTTACTTCTAAAATTACACTACTTTTTTTCTTACTTTGTTAACTCACTCTGGTATTAAAATTACTCTTTCTCACTTCAAAACATATAAAAAACTATGCTTTTTTTTACTTCTAAAATTACACTACTTTTTTTCTTACTTTGTTAACTCACTCTGGTATTAAAATTACTCTTTCTCACTTCAAAACATATCAAAAACTATGCTTTTTTTTTACTTCTAAAATTACACTTCTTTTTTTCTTACTTTGTTAACTCACTCTGGTATTAAAATTACTCTTTCTCACTTCAAAACATATCAAAAACTATGCTTTTTTTTACTTCTAAAATTACACTACTTTTTTTCTTACTTTGTTAACTCACTCTGGTATTAAAATTACTCTTTCTCACTTCAAAACATATCAAAAACTATGCTTTTTTTTACTTCTAAAATTACACTACTTTTTTTCTTACTTTGTTAACTCACTCTGGTATTAAAATTACTCTTTCTCACTTCAAAACATATCAAAAACTATGCTTTTTTTTACTTCTAAAATTACACTACTTTTTTTCTTACTTTGTTAACTCACTCTGGTATTAAAATTACTCTTTCTCACTTCAAAACATATCAAAAACTATGCTTTTTTTTACTTCTAAAATTACACTACTTTTTTTCTTACTTTGTTAACTCACTCTGGTATTAAAATTACTCTTTCTCACTTCAAAACATATCAAAAACTATGCTTTTTTTTACTTCTAAAATTACACTACTTTTTTTCTTACTTTGTTAACTCACTCTGGTATTAAAATTACTCTTTCTCACTTCAAAACATATAAAAAACTATGCTTTTTTTTACTTCTAAAATTACACTACTTTTTTTCTTACTTTGTTAACTCACTCTGGTATTAAAATTACTCTTTCTCACTTCAAAACATATCAAAAATTATGCTTTTTTTTACTTCTAAAATTACACTACTTTTTTTCTTACTTTGTTAACTCACTCTGGTATTAAAATTACTCTTTCTCACTTCAAAACATATCAAAAACTATGCTTTTTTTTACTTCTAAAATTACACTACTTTTTTTCTTACTTTGTTAACTCACTCTGGTATTAAAATTACTCTTTCTCACTTCAAAACATATCAAAAACTATGCTTTTTTTTACTTCTAAAATTACACTACTTTTTTTCTTACTTTGTTAACTCACTCTGGTATTAAAATTACTCTTTCTCACTTCAAAACATATCAAAAACTATGCTTTTTTTTACTTCTAAAATTACACTACTTTTTTTCTTACTTTGTTAACTCACTCTGGTATTAAAATTACTCTTTCTCACTCCAAAACATATCAAAAACTATGCTTTTTTTTACTTCTAAAATTACACTACTTTTTTTCTTACTTTGTTAACTCACTCTGGTATTAAAATTACTCTTTCTCACTTCAAAACATATAAAAAACTATGCTTTTTTTTACTTCTAAAATTACACTACTTTTTTTCTTACTTTGTTAACTCACTCTGGTATTAAAATTACTCTTTCTCACTTCAAAACATATCAAAAACTATGCTTTTTTTTACTTCTAAAATTACACTACTTTTTTTCTTACTTTGTTAACTCACTCTGGTATTAAAATTACTCTTTCTCACTTCAAAACATATCAAAAACTATGCTTTTTTTTACTTCTAAAATTACACTACTTTTTTTCTTACTTTGTTAACTCACTCTGGTATTAAAATTACTCTTTCTCACTCCAAAACATATCAAAAACTATGCTTTTTTTTACTTCTAAAATTACACTACTTTTTTTCTTACTTTGTTAACTCACTCTGGTATTAAAATTACTCTTTCTCACTTCAAAACATATAAAAAACTATGCTTTTTTTTACTTCTAAAATTACACTACTTTTTTTCTTACTTTGTTAACTCACTCTGGTATTAAAATTACTCTTTCTCACTTCAAAACATATCAAAAACTATGCTTTTTTTTACTTCTAAAATTACACTACTTTTTTTCTTACTTTGTTAACTCACTCTGGTATTAAAATTACTCTTTCTCACTTCAAAACATATCAAAAACTATGCTTTTTTTTACTTCTAAAATTACACTACTTTTTTTCTTACTTTGTTAACTCACTCTGGTATTAAAATTACTCTTTCTCACTTCAAAACATATCAAAAACTATGCTTTTTTTTACTTCTAAAATTACACTACTTTTTTTCTTACTTTGTTAACTCACTCTGGTATTAAAATTACTCTTTCTCACTTCAAAACATATCAAAAACTATGCTTTTTTTTACTTCTAAAATTACACTACTTTTTTTCTTACTTTGTTAACTCACTCTGGTATTAAAATTACTCTTTCTCACTTCAAAACATATCAAAAACTATGCTTTTTTTTACTTCTAAAATTACACTACTTTTTTTCTTACTTTGTTAACTCACTCTGGTATTAAAATTACTCTTTCTCACTCCAAAACATATCAAAAACTATGCTTTTTTTTACTTCTAAAATTACACTACTTTTTTTCTTACTTTGTTAACTCACTCTGGTATTAAAATTACTCTTTCTCACTTCAAAACATATAAAAAACTATGCTTTTTTTTACTTCTAAAATTACACTACTTTTTTTCTTACTTTGTTAACTCACTCTGGTATTAAAATTACTCTTTCTCACTTCAAAACATATCAAAAACTATGCTTTTTTTTACTTCTAAAATTACACTACTTTTTTTCTTACTTTGTTAACTCACTCTGGTATTAAAATTACTCTTTCTCACTTCAAAACATATCAAAAACTATGCTTTTTTTTACTTCTAAAATTACACTACTTTTTTTCTTACTTTGTTAACTCACTCTGGTATTAAAATTACTCTTTCTCACTTCAAAACATATCAAAAACTATGCTTTTTTTTACTTCTAAAATTACACTACTTTTTTTCTTACTTTGTTAACTCACTCTGGTATTAAAATTACTCTTTCTCACTTCAAAACATATCAAAAACTATGCTTTTTTTTACTTCTAAAATTACACTACTTTTTTTCTTACTTTGTTAACTCACTCTGGTATTAAAATTACTCTTTCTCACTTCAAAACATATCAAAAACTATGCTTTTTTTTACTTCTAAAATTACACTACTTTTTTTCTTACTTTGTTAACTCACTCTGGTATTAAAATTACTCTTTCTCACTTCAAAACATATCAAAAACTATGCTTTTTTTTACTTCTAAAATTACACTACTTTTTTTCTTACTTTGTTAACTCACTCTGGTATTAAAATTACTCTTTCTCACTTCAAAACATATAAAAAACTATGCTTTTTTTTACTTCTAAAATTACACTACTTTTTTTCTTACTTTGTTAACTCACTCTGGTATTAAAATTACTCTTTCTCACTTCAAAACATATCAAAAATTATGCTTTTTTTTACTTCTAAAATTACACTACTTTTTTTCTTACTTTGTTAACTCACTCTGGTATTAAAATTACTCTTTCTCACTTCAAAACATATCAAAAACTATGCTTTTTTTTACTTCTAAAATTACACTACTTTTTTTCTTACTTTGTTAACTCACTCTGGTATTAAAATTACTCTTTCTCACTTCAAAACATATCAAAAACTATGCTTTTTTTTACTTCTAAAATTACACTACTTTTTTTCTTACTTTGTTAACTCACTCTGGTATTAAAATTACTCTTTCTCACTTCAAAACATATCAAAAACTATGCTTTTTTTTACTTCTAAAATTACACTACTTTTTTTCTTACTTTGTTAACTCACTCTGGTATTAAAATTACTCTTTCTCACTCCAAAACATATCAAAAACTATGCTTTTTTTTACTTCTAAAATTACACTACTTTTTTTCTTACTTTGTTAACTCACTCTGGTATTAAAATTACTCTTTCTCACTTCAAAACATATAAAAAACTATGCTTTTTTTTACTTCTAAAATTACACTACTTTTTTTCTTACTTTGTTAACTCACTCTGGTATTAAAATTACTCTTTCTCACTTCAAAACATATCAAAAACTATGCTTTTTTTTACTTCTAAAATTACACTACTTTTTTTCTTACTTTGTTAACTCACTCTGGTATTAAAATTACTCTTTCTCACTTCAAAACATATCAAAAACTATGCTTTTTTTTACTTCTAAAATTACACTACTTTTTTTCTTACTTTGTTAACTCACTCTGGTATTAAAATTACTCTTTCTCACTCCAAAACATATCAAAAACTATGCTTTTTTTTACTTCTAAAATTACACTACTTTTTTTCTTACTTTGTTAACTCACTCTGGTATTAAAATTACTCTTTCTCACTTCAAAACATATAAAAAACTATGCTTTTTTTTACTTCTAAAATTACACTACTTTTTTTCTTACTTTGTTAACTCACTCTGGTATTAAAATTACTCTTTCTCACTTCAAAACATATAAAAAACTATGCTTTTTTTTACTTCTAAAATTACACTACTTTTTTTCTTACTTTGTTAACTCACTCTGGTATTAAAATTACTCTTTCTCACTTCAAAACATATCAAAAACTATGCTTTTTTTTACTTCTAAAATTACACTACTTTTTTTCTTACTTTGTTAACTCACTCTGGTATTAAAATTACTCTTTCTCACTTCAAAACATATCAAAAACTATGCTTTTTTTTTACTTCTAAAATTACACTACTTTTTTTCTTACTTTGTTAACTCACTCTGGTATTAAAATTACTCTTTCTCACTTCAAAACATATCAAAAACTATGCTTTTTTTTACTTCTAAAATTACACTACTTTTTTTCTTACTTTGTTAACTCACTCTGGTATTAAAATTACTCTTTCTCACTTCAAAACATATCAAAAACTATGCTTTTTTTTACTTCTAAAATTACACTACTTTTTTTCTTACTTTGTTAACTCACTCTGGTATTAAAATTACTCTTTCTCACTTCAAAACATATCAAAAACTATGCTTTTTTTTACTTCTAAAATTACACTACTTTTTTTCTTACTTTGTTAACTCACTCTGGTATTAAAATTACTCTTTCTCACTTCAAAACATATCAAAAACTATGCTTTTTTTTACTTCTAAAATTACACTACTTTTTTTCTTACTTTGTTAACTCACTCTGGTATTAAAATTACTCTTTCTCACTTCAAAACATATCAAAAACTATGCTTTTTTTTACTTCTAAAATTACACTACTTTTTTTCTTACTTTGTTAACTCACTCTGGTATTAAAATTACTCTTTCTCACTTCAAAACATATCAAAAATTATGCTTTTTTTTACTTCTAAAATTACAATACTTTTTTTCTTACTTTGTTAACTCACTCTGGTATTAAAATTACTCTTTCTCACTTCAAAACATATCAAAAACTATGCTTTTTTTTACTGTAAAAATTACACTACTTTTTTTCTTACTTTGTTAACTCACTCTGGTATTAAAATTACTCTTTCTCACTTCAAAACATATCAAAAACTATGCTTTTTTTTACTTCTAAAATTACACTACTTTTTTTCTTACTTTGTTAACTCACTCTGGTATTAAAATTACTCTTTCTCACTTCAAAACATATCAAAAACTATGCTTTTTTTTACTTCTAAAATTACACTACTTTTTTTCTTACTTTGTTAACTCACTCTGGTATTAAAATTACTCTTTCTCACTTCAAAACATATCAAAAACTATGCTTTTTTTTACTTCTAAAATTACACTACTTTTTTTCTTACTTTGTTAACTCACTCTGGTATTAAAATTACTCTTTCTCACTTCAAAACATATCAAAAACTATGCTTTTTTTTACTTCTAAAATTACACTACTTTTTTTCTTACTTTGTTAACTCACTCTGGTATTAAAATTACTCTTTCTCACTTCAAAACATATCAAAAACTATGCTTTTTTTTACTTCTAAAATTACACTACTTTTTTTCTTACTTTGTTAACTCACTCTGGTATTAAAATTACTCTTTCTCACTTCAAAACATATCAAAAACTATGCTTTTTTTTACTTCTAAAATTACACTACTTTTTTTCTTACTTTGTTAACTCACTCTGGTATTAAAATTACTCTTTCTCACTTCAAAACATATCAAAAATTATGCTTTTTTTTACTTCTAAAATTACAATACTTTTTTTCTTACTTTGTTAACTCACTCTGGTATTAAAATTACTCTTTCTCACTTCAAAACATATCAAAAACTATGCTTTTTTTTACTTCTAAAATTACAATACTTTTTTTCTTACTTTGTTAACTCACTCTGGTATTAAAATTACTCTTTCTCACTTCAAAACATATCAAAAACTATGCTTTTTTTTACTTCTAAAATTACACTACTTTTTTTCTTACTTTGTTAACTCACTCTGGTATTAAAATTACTCTTTCTCACTTCAAAACATATCAAAAACTATGCTTTTTTTTACTTCTAAAATTACACTACTTTTTTTCTTACTTTGTTAACTCACTCTGGTATTAAAATTACTCTTTCTCACTTCAAAACATATCAAAAACTATGCTTTTTTTTACTTCTAAAATTACACTACTTTTTTTCTTACTTTGTTAACTCACTCTGGTATTAAAATTACTCTTTCTCACTTCAAAACATATCAAAAATTATGCTTTTTTTTACTTCTAAAATTACACTACTTTTTTTCTTACTTTGTTAACTCACTCTGGTATTAAAATTACTCTTTCTCACTTCAAAACATATCAAAAACTATGCTTTTTTTTACTTCTAAAATTACACTACTTTTTTTCTTACTTTGTTAACTCACTCTGGTATTAAAATTACTCTTTCTCACTTCAAAACATATCAAAAACTATGCTTTTTTTTACTTCTAAAATTACACTACTTTTTTTCTTACTTTGTTAACTCACTCTGGTATTAAAATTACTCTTTCTCACTTCAAAACATATCAAAAACTATGCTTTTTTTTACTTCTAAAATTACACTACTTTTTTTCTTACTTTGTTAACTCACTCTGGTATTAAAATTACTCTTTCTCACTCCAAAACATATCAAAAACTATGCTTTTTTTTACTTCTAAAATTACACTACTTTTTTTCTTACTTTGTTAACTCACTCTGGTATTAAAATTACTCTTTCTCACTTCAAAACATATAAAAAACTATGCTTTTTTTTACTTCTAAAATTACACTACTTTTTTTCTTACTTTGTTAACTCACTCTGGTATTAAAATTACTCTTTCTCACTTCAAAACATATCAAAAACTATGCTTTTTTTTTACTTCTAAAATTACACTACTTTTTTTCTTACTTTGTTAACTCACTCTGGTATTAAA
Organism: Loxodes magnus; assembly: GCA_946699065.1. Taxonomy (NCBI): domain Eukaryota; phylum Ciliophora; class Karyorelictea; order Loxodida; family Loxodidae; genus Loxodes; species Loxodes magnus. The sequence goes on along the minus strand of CAMPDV010006117.1, from coordinate 8,683 downwards.
ATTACTCTTTCTCACTTCAAAACATATCAAAAACTATGCTTTTTTTTACTTCTAAAATTACACTACTTTTTTTCTTACTTTGTTAACTCACTCTGGTATTAAAATTACTCTTTCTCACTTCAAAACATATCAAAAACTATGCTTTTTTTTACTTCTAAAATTACACTACTTTTTTTCTTACTTTGTTAACTCACTCTGGTATTAAAATTACTCTTTCTCACTTCAAAACATATCAAAAACTATGCTTTTTTTTACTTCTAAAATTACACTACTTTTTTTCTTACTTTGTTAACTCACTCTGGTATTAAAATTACTCTTTCTCACTTCAAAACATATCAAAAACTATGCTTTTTTTTACTTCTAAAATTACACTACTTTTTTTCTTACTTTGTTAACTCACTCTGGTATTAAAATTACTCTTTCTCACTCCAAAACATATCAAAAACTATGCTTTTTTTTACTTCTAAAATTACACTACTTTTTTTCTTACTTTGTTAACTCACTCTGGTATTAAAATTACTCTTTCTCACTTCAAAACATATAAAAAACTATGCTTTTTTTTACTTCTAAAATTACACTACTTTTTTTCTTACTTTGTTAACTCACTCTGGTATTAAAATTACTCTTTCTCACTTCAAAACATATCAAAAACTATGCTTTTTTTACTGTAAAAATTACACTACTTTTTTTCTTACTTTGTTAACTCACTCTGGTATTAAAATTACTCTTTCTCACTTCAAAACATATCAAAAACTATGCTTTTTTTTACTTCTAAAATTACACTACTTTTTTTCTTACTTTGTTAACTCACTCTGGTATTAAAATTACTCTTTCTCACTTCAAAACATATCAAAAACTATGCTTTTTTTTACTTCTAAAATTACACTACTTTTTTTCTTACTTTGTTAACTCACTCTGGTATTAAAATTACTCTTTCTCACTTCAAAACATATCAAAAACTATGCTTTTTTTTACTTCTAAAATTACACTACTTTTTTTCTTACTTTGTTAACTCACTCTGGTATTAAAATTACTCTTTCTCACTTCAAAACATATCAAAAACTATGCTTTTTTTTACTTCTAAAATTACACTACTTTTTTTCTTACTTTGTTAACTCACTCTGGTATTAAAATTACTCTTTCTCACTTCAAAACATATCAAAAACTATGCTTTTTTTACTGTAAAAATTACACTACTTTTTTTCTTACTTTGTTAACTCACTCTGGTATTAAAATTACTCTTTCTCACTTCAAAACATATCAAAAACTATGCTTTTTTTTACTTCTAAAATTACACTACTTTTTTTCTTACTTTGTTAACTCACTCTGGTATTAAAATTACTCTTTCTCACTTCAAAACATATCAAAAACTATGCTTTTTTTTACTTCTAAAATTACACTACTTTTTTTCTTACTTTGTTAACTCACTCTGGTATTAAAATTACTCTTTCTCACTTCAAAACATATCAAAAACTATGCTTTTTTTTACTTCTAAAATTACACTACTTTTTTTCTTACTTTGTTAACTCACTCTGGTATTAAAATTACTCTTTCTCACTTCAAAACATATCAAAAACTATGCTTTTTTTTACTTCTAAAATTACACTACTTTTTTTCTTACTTTGTTAACTCACTCTGGTATTAAAATTACTCTTTCTCACTTCAAAACATATCAAAAACTATGCTTTTTTTTACTTCTAAAATTACACTACTTTTTTTCTTACTTTGTTAACTCACTCTGGTATTAAAATTACTCTTTCTCACTTCAAAACATATCAAAAACTATGCTTTTTTTTACTTCTAAAATTACACTACTTTTTTTCTTACTTTGTTAACTCACTCTGGTATTAAAATTACTCTTTCTCACTTCAAAACATATCAAAAACTATGCTTTTTTTTACTTCTAAAATTACACTACTTTTTTTCTTACTTTGTTAACTCACTCTGGTATTAAAATTACTCTTTCTCACTTCAAAACATATCAAAAACTATGCTTTTTTTACTGTAAAAATTACACTACTTTTTTTCTTACTTTGTTAACTCACTCTGGTATTAAAATTACTCTTTCTCACTTCAAAACATATAAAAAATTATGCTTTTTTTTACTTCTAAAATTACACTACTTTTTTTCTTACTTTGTTAACTCACTCTGGTATTAAAATTACTCTTTCTCACTTCAAAACATATCAAAAACTATGCTTTTTTTTACTTCTAAAATTACACTACTTTTTTTCTTACTTTGTTAACTCACTCTGGTATTAAAATTACTCTTTCTCACTTCAAAACATATCAAAAACTATGCTTTTTTTTACTTCTAAAATTACACTACTTTTTTTCTTACTTTGTTAACTCACTCTGGTATTAAAATTACTCTTTCTCACTTCAAAACATATCAAAAACTATGCTTTTTTTTACTTCTAAAATTACACTACTTTTTTTCTTACTTTGTTAACTCACTCTGGTATTAAAATTACTCTTTCTCACTTCAAAACATATAAAAAACTATGCTTTTTTTTACTTCTAAAATTACACTACTTTTTTTCTTACTTTGTTAACTCACTCTGGTATTAAAATTACTCTTTCTCACTTCAAAACATATAAAAAACTATGCTTTTTTTACTGTAAAAATTACACTACTTTTTTTCTTACTTTGTTAACTCACTCTGGTATTAAAATTACTCTTTCTCACTTCAAAACATATCAAAAACTATGCTTTTTTTTACTTCTAAAATTACACTACTTTTTTTCTTACTTTGTTAACTCACTCTGGTATTAAAATTACTCTTTCTCACTTCAAAACATATCAAAAACTATGCTTTTTTTTACTTCTAAAATTACACTACTTTTTTTCTTACTTTGTTAACTCACTCTGGTATTAAAATTACTCTTTCTCACTTCAAAACATATCAAAAACTATGCTTTTTTTTACTTCTAAAATTACACTACTTTTTTTCTTACTTTGTTAACTCACTCTGGTATTAAAATTACTCTTTCTCACTTCAAAACATATCAAAAACTATGCTTTTTTTTACCTTCTAAAATTACACTACTTTTTTTCTTACTTTGTTAACTCACTCTGGTATTAAAATTACTCTTTCTCACTTCAAAACATATAAAAAATTATGCTTTTTTTTACTTCTAAAATTACACTACTTTTTTTCTTACTTTGTTAACTCACTCTGGTATTAAAATTACTCTTTCTCACTCCAAAACATATCAAAAACTATGCTTTTTTTTACTTCTAAAATTACACTACTTTTTTTCTTACTTTGTTAACTCACTCTGGTATTAAAATTACTCTTTCTCACTTCAAAACATATCAAAAACTATGCTTTTTTTTACTTCTAAAATTACACTACTTTTTTTCTTACTTTGTTAACTCACTCTGGTATTAAAATTACTCTTTCTCACTTCAAAACATATCAAAAACTATGCTTTTTTTTACTTCTAAAATTACACTACTTTTTTTCTTACTTTGTTAACTCACTCTGGTATTAAAATTACTCTTTCTCACTTCAAAACATATCAAAAACTATGCTTTTTTTTACTTCTAAAATTACACTACTTTTTTTCTTACTTTGTTAACTCACTCTGGTATTAAAATTACTCTTTCTCACTTCAAAACATATCAAAAACTATGCTTTTTTTTACTTCTAAAATTACACTACTTTTTTTCTTACTTTGTTAACTCACTCTGGTATTAAAATTACTCTTTCTCACTTCAAAACATATCAAAAACTATGCTTTTTTTTACTGTAAAAATTACACTACTTTTTTTCTTACTTTGTTAACTCACTCTGGTATTAAAATTACTCTTTCTCACTTCAAAACATATCAAAAACTATGCTTTTTTTTACTTCTAAAATTACACTACTTTTTTTCTTACTTTGTTAACTCACTCTGGTATTAAAATTACTCTTTCTCACTTCAAAACATATCAAAAACTATGCTTTTTTTTACTTCTAAAATTACACTACTTTTTTTCTTACTTTGTTAACTCACTCTGGTATTAAAATTACTCTTTCTCACTTCAAAACATATCAAAAACTATGCTTTTTTTACCTTCTAAAATTACACTACTTTTTTTCTTACTTTGTTAACTCACTCTGGTATTAAAATTACTCTTTCTCACTTCAAAACATATCAAAAACTATGCTTTTTTTTACTTCTAAAATTACACTACTTTTTTTCTTACTTTGTTAACTCACTCTGGTATTAAAATTACTCTTTCTCACTCCAAAACATATCAAAAACTATGCTTTTTTTTACTTCTAAAATTACACTACTTTTTTTCTTACTTTGTTAACTCACTCTGGTATTAAAATTACTCTTTCTCACTTCAAAACATATCAAAAACTATGCTTTTTTTTACTTCTAAAATTACACTACTTTTTTTCTTACTTTGTTAACTCACTCTGGTATTAAAATTACTCTTTCTCACTTCAAAACATATCAAAAACTATGCTTTTTTTTACTTCTAAAATTACACTACTTTTTTTCTTACTTTGTTAACTCACTCTGGTATTAAAATTACTCTTTCTCACTTCAAAACATATCAAAAACTATGCTTTTTTTTACTTCTAAAATTACACTACTTTTTTTCTTACTTTGTTAACTCACTCTGGTATTAAAATTACTCTTTCTCACTTCAAAACATATCAAAAACTATGCTTTTTTTTACTTCTAAAATTACACTACTTTTTTTCTTACTTTGTTAACTCACTCTGGTATTAAAATTACTCTTTCTCACTTCAAAACATATCAAAAACTATGCTTTTTTTTACTTCTAAAATTACACTACTTTTTTTCTTACTTTGTTAACTCACTCTGGTATTAAAATTACTCTTTCTCACTTCAAAACATATCAAAAACTATGCTTTTTTTTACTTCTAAAATTACACTACTTTTTTTCTTACTTTGTTAACTCACTCTGGTATTAAAATTACTCTTTCTCACTTCAAAACATATCAAAAACTATGCTTTTTTTACTGTAAAAATTACACTACTTTTTTTCTTACTTTGTTAACTCACTCTGGTATTAAAATTACTCTTTCTCACTTCAAAACATATCAAAAACTATGCTTTTTTTTACTTCTAAAATTACACTACTTTTTTTCTTACTTTGTTAACTCACTCTGGTATTAAAATTACTCTTTCTCACTTCAAAACATATCAAAAACTATGCTTTTTTTTACTTCTAAAATTACACTACTTTTTTTCTTACTTTGTTAACTCACTCTGGTATTAAAATTACTCTTTCTCACTTCAAAACATATCAAAAACTATGCTTTTTTTTACTTCTAAAATTACACTACTTTTTTTCTTACTTTGTTAACTCACTCTGGTATTAAAATTACTCTTTCTCACTCCAAAACATATCAAAAACTATGCTTTTTTTTACTTCTAAAATTACACTACTTTTTTTCTTACTTTGTTAACTCACTCTGGTATTAAAATTACTCTTTCTCACTTCAAAACATATCAAAAACTATGCTTTTTTTTACTTCTAAAATTACACTACTTTTTTTCTTACTTTGTTAACTCACTCTGGTATTAAAATTACTCTTTCTCACTTCAAAACATATCAAAAACTATGCTTTTTTTTACTTTAAAAAATACATTACTTTTTTTCTTACTTTGTTAACTCACTCTGGTATTAAAATTACTCTTTCTCACTTCAAAACATATCAAAAACTATGCTTTTTTTTACTTCTAAAATTACACTACTTTTTTTCTTACTTTGTTAACTCACTCTGGTATTAAAATTACTCTTTCTCACTTCAAAACATATCAAAAACTATGCTTTTTTTTACTTCTAAAATTACACTACTTTTTTTCTTACTTTGTTAACTCACTCTGGTATTAAAATTACTCTTTCTCACTTCAAAACATATCAAAAACTATGCTTTTTTTTACTTTAAAAAATACAATACTTTTTTTCTTACTTTGTTAACTCACTCTGGTATTAAAATTACTCTTTCTCACTTCAAAACATATCAAAAACTATGCTTTTTTTTACTTCTAAAATTACACTACTTTTTTTCTTACTTTGTTAACTCACTCTGGTATTAAAATTACTCTTTCTCACTTCAAAACATATCAAAAACTATGCTTTTTTTTACTTCTAAAATTACACTACTTTTTTTCTTACTTTGTTAACTCACTCTGGTATTAAAATTACTCTTTCTCACTTCAAAACATATCAAAAACTATGCTTTTTTTTACTTCTAAAATTACACTACTTTTTTTCTTACTTTGTTAACTCACTCTGGTATTAAAATTACTCTTTCTCACTTCAAAACATATCAAAAACTATGCTTTTTTTTACTTCTAAAATTACACTACTTTTTTTCTTACTTTGTTAACTCACTCTGGTATTAAAATTACTCTTTCTCACTTCAAAACATATCAAAAACTATGCTTTTTTTTACTTCTAAAATTACACTACTTTTTTTCTTACTTTGTTAACTCACTCTGGTATTAAAATTACTCTTTCTCACTTCAAAACATATCAAAAACTATGCTTTTTTTTACTTCTAAAATTACACTACTTTTTTTCTTACTTTGTTAACTCACTCTGGTATTAAAATTACTCTTTCTCACTTCAAAACATATCAAAAACTATGCTTTTTTTTACTTCTAAAATTACACTACTTTTTTTCTTACTTTGTTAACTCACTCTGGTATTAAAATTACTCTTTCTCACTTCAAAACATATCAAAAACTATGCTTTTTTTTACTTCTAAAATTACACTACTTTTTTTCTTACTTTGTTAACTCACTCTGGTATTAAAATTACTCTTTCTCACTTCAAAACATATCAAAAACTATGCTTTTTTTTACTTCTAAAATTACACTACTTTTTTTCTTACTTTGTTAACTCACTCTGGTATTAAAATTACTCTTTCTCACTTCAAAACATATCAAAAACTATGCTTTTTTTTACTTCTAAAATTACACTACTTTTTTTCTTACTTTGTTAACTCACTCTGGTATTAAAATTACTCTTTCTCACTTCAAAACATATCAAAAACTATGCTTTTTTTTACTTCTAAAATTACACTACTTTTTTTCTTACTTTGTTAACTCACTCTGGTATTAAAATTACTCTTTCTCACTTCAAAACATATCAAAAACTATGCTTTTTTTTTACTTCTAAAATTACACTACTTTTTTTCTTACTTTGTTAACTCACTCTGGTATTAAAATTACTCTTTCTCACTTCAAAACATATCAAAAACTATGCTTTTTTTTACTTCTAAAATTACACTACTTTTTTTCTTACTTTGTTAACTCACTCTGGTATTAAAATTACTCTTTCTCACTTCAAAACATATCAAAAACTATGCTTTTTTTTACTTCTAAAATTACACTACTTTTTTTCTTACTTTGTTAACTCACTCTGGTATTAAAATTACTCTTTCTCACTTCAAAACATATCAAAAACTATGCTTTTTTTTACTGTAAAAATTACACTACTTTTTTTCTTACTTTGTTAACTCACTCTGGTATTAAAATTACTCTTTCTCACTTCAAAACATATCAAAAACTATGCTTTTTTTTACTTCTAAAATTACACTACTTTTTTTCTTACTTTGTTAACTCACTCTGGTATTAAAATTACTCTTTCTCACTTCAAAACATATCAAAAACTATGCTTTTTTTTACTTCTAAAATTACACTACTTTTTTTCTTACTTTGTTAACTCACTCTGGTATTAAAATTACTCTTTCTCACTTCAAAACATATCAAAAACTATGCTTTTTTTTACTTCTAAAATTACACTACTTTTTTTCTTACTTTGTTAACTCACTCTGGTATTAAAATTACTCTTTCTCACTTCAAAACATATCAAAAACTATGCTTTTTTTACTGTAAAAATTACACTACTTTTTTTCTTACTTTGTTAACTCACTCTGGTATTAAAATTACTCTTTCTCACTTCAAAACATATCAAAAACTATGCTTTTTTTTACTTCTAAAATTACACTACTTTTTTTCTTACTTTGTTAACTCACTCTGGTATTAAAATTACTCTTTCTCACTTCAAAACATATCAAAAACTATGCTTTTTTTTACTTCTAAAATTACACTACTTTTTTTCTTACTTTGTTAACTCACTCTGGTATTAAAATTACTCTTTCTCACTTCAAAACATATCAAAAACTATGCTTTTTTTTACTTCTAAAATTACACTACTTTTTTTCTTACTTTGTTAACTCACTCTGGTATTAAAATTACTCTTTCTCACTTCAAAACATATAAAAAACTATGCTTTTTTTTACTGTAAAAATTACACTACTTTTTTTCTTACTTTGTTAACTCACTCTGGTATTAAAATTACTCTTTCTCACTTCAAAACATATCAAAAACTATGCTTTTTTTTACTGTAAAAATTACACTACTTTTTTTCTTACTTTGTTAACTCACTCTGGTATTAAAATTACTCTTTCTCACTTCAAAACATATCAAAAACTATGCTTTTTTTTACTTCTAAAATTACACTACTTTTTTTCTTACTTTGTTAACTCACTCTGGTATTAAAATTACTCTTTCTCACTTCAAAACATATCAAAAACTATGCTTTTTTTTACTTCTAAAATTACACTACTTTTTTTCTTACTTTGTTAACTCACTCTGGTATTAAAATTACTCTTTCTCACTTCAAAACATATCAAAAACT
>CAMPDV010006116.1:0-21527 GCA_946699065.1 Loxodes magnus | reverse complement strand
CGTCAAGACAGGTACCTGTAAGACCATGAGTGGTCACAAAGATTATGTATATGCTGTGGCTATATCCAGTGATTCAGAGTTCATCGTATCGGGAAGTGGAGATTATACGGTGAGACTATGGGACGTCAAGACAGGTACCTGTAAGACCATGAGTGGTCACACAAATTATGTATATGCTGTGGCTATATCCAGTGATTCAGAGTTCATCGTATCGGGAAGTGGAGATTATACGGTGAGACTATGGGACGTCAAGACAGGTACCTGTAAGACCATGAGTGGTCACAAAGATTATGTATATGCTGTGGCTATATCCAGTGATTCAGAGTTCATCGTATCGGGAAGTTATGATTATACGGTGAGACTATGGGACGTCAAGACAGGTACCTGTAAGACCATGAGTGGTCATACTAGTTATGTATATGCTGTGGCTATATCCAGTGATTCAGAGTTCATCGTATCGGGAAGTTATGATTATACGGTGAGACTATGGGACGTCAAGACAGGTACCTGTAAGACCATGAGTGGTCACACAGATTATGTATATGCTGTGGCTATATCCAGTGATTCAGAGTTCATCGTATCGGGAAGTTATGATTATACGGTGAGACTATGGGACGTCAAGACAGGTACCTGTAAGACCATGAGTGGTCACAAAGATTATGTATATGCTGTGGCTATATCCAGTGATTCAGAGTTCATCGTATCGGGAAGTTATGATTAGACGGTGAGACTATGGTACGTCAAGACAGGTACCTGTAAGACCATGAGTGGTCACACAAATTATGTATATGCTGTGGCTATATCCAGTGATTCAGAGTTCATCGTATCGGGAAGTGGAGATTATACGGTGAGACTATGGGACGTCAAGACAGGTACCTGTAAGACCATGAGTGGTCACACAAATTATGTATATGCTGTGGCTATATCCAGTGATTCAGAGTTCATCGTATCGGGAAGTGGAGATTATACGGTGAGACTATGGGACGTCAAGACAGGTACCTGTAAGACCATGAGTGGTCACACAAATTATGTATATGCTGTGGCTATATCCAGTGATTCAGAGTTCATCGTATCGGGAAGTTATGATTATACGGTGAGACTATGGGACGTCAAGACAGGTACCTGTAAGACCATGAGTGGTCACACAGATTATGTATATGCTGTGGCTATATCCAGTGATTCAGAGTTCATCGTATCGGGAAGTTATGATTATACGGTGAGACTATGGGACGTCAAGACAGGTACCTGTAAGACCATGAGTGGTCACACAAATTATGTATATGCTGTGGCTATATCCAGTGATTCAGAGTTCATCGTATCGGGAAGTGGAGATTATACGGTGAGACTATGGGACGTCAAGACAGGTACCTGTAAGACCATGAGTGGTCACAAAGATTATGTATATGCTGTGGCTATATCCAGTGATTCAGAGTTCATCGTATCGGGAAGTTATGATTAGACGGTGAGACTATGGTACGTCAAGACAGGTACCTGTAAGACCATGAGTGGTCACACAAATTATGTATATGCTGTGGCTATATCCAGTGATTCAGAGTTCATCGTATCGGGAAGTGGAGATTATACGGTGAGACTATGGGACGTCAAGACAGGTACCTGTAAGACCATGAGTGGTCACACAAATTATGTATATGCTGTGGCTATATCCAGTGATTCAGAGTTCATCGTATCGGGAAGTGGAGATTATACGGTGAGACTATGGGACGTCAAGACAGGTACCTGTAAGACCATGAGTGGTCACACAAATTATGTATATGCTGTGGCTATATCCAGTGATTCAGAGTTCATCGTATCGGGAAGTTATGATTATACGGTGAGACTATGGGACGTCAAGACAGGTACCTGTAAGACCATGAGTGGTCACACAGATTATGTATATGCTGTGGCTATATCCAGTGATTCAGAGTTCATCGTATCGGGAAGTTATGATTATACGGTGAGACTATGGGACGTCAAGACAGGTACCTGTAAGACCATGAGTGGTCACACAAATTATGTATATGCTGTGGCTATATCCAGTGATTCAGAGTTCATCGTATCGGGAAGTGGAGATTATACGGTGAGACTATGGGACGTCAAGACAGGTACCTGTAAGACCATGAGTGGTCACAAAGATTATGTATATGCTGTGGCTATATCCAGTGATTCAGAGTTCATCGTATCGGGAAGTTATGATTATACGGTGAGACTATGGGACGTCAAGACAGGTACCTGTAAGACCATGAGTGGTCACACAGATTATGTATATGCTGTGGCTATATCCAGTGATTCAGAGTTCATCGTATCGGGAAGTGGAGATTATACGGTGAGACTATGGGACGTCAAGACAGGTACCTGTAAGACCATGAGTGGTCATACTAGTTATGTATATGCTGTGGCTATATCCAGTGATTCAGAGTTCATCGTATCGGGAAGTTATGATTATACGGTGAGACTATGGGACGTCAAGACAGGTACCTGTAAGACCATGAGTGGTCACAAAGATTATGTATATGCTGTGGCTATATCCAGTGATTCAGAGTTCATCGTATCGGGAAGTTATGATTATACGGTGAGACTATGGGACGTCAAGACAGGTACCTGTAAGACCATGAGTGGTCACACAGATTATGTATATGCTGTGGCTATATCCAGTGATTCAGAGTTCATGTATCGGGAAGTGGAGATAATACGGTGAGACTATGGGACGTCAAGACAGGTACCTGTAAGACCATGAGTGGTCACACAAATTATGTATATGCTGTGGCTATATCCAGTGATTCAGAGTTCATCGTATCGGGAAGTTATGATTATACGGTGAGACTATGGGACGTCAAGACAGGTACCTGTAAGACCATGAGTGGTCACAAAGATTATGTATATGCTGTGGCTATATCCAGTGATTCAGAGTTCATCGTATCGGGAAGTGGAGATTATACGGTGAGACTATGGGACGTCAAGACAGGTACCTGTAAGACCATGAGTGGTCACACAAATTATGTATATGCTGTGGCTATATCCAGTGATTCAGAGTTCATCGTATCGGGAAGTGGAGATTATACGGTGAGACTATGGTACGTCAAGACAGGTACCTGTAAGACCATGAGTGGTCACACAAATTATGTATATGCTGTGGCTATATCCAGTGATTCAGAGTTCATCGTATCGGGAAGTTATGATTATACGGTGAGACTATGGGACGTCAAGACAGGTACCTGTAAGACCATGAGTGGTCACAAAGATTATGTATCATCTGTGGCTATATCCAGTGATTCAGAGTTCATCGTATCGGGAAGTGGAGATTATACGGTGAGACTATGGGACGTCAAGACAGGTACCTGTAAGACCATGAGTGGTCACACAAATTATGTATATGCTGTGGCTATATCCAGTGATTCAGAGTTCATCGTATCGGGAAGTTATGATTATACGGTGAGACTATGGGACGTCAAGACAGGTACCTGTAAGACCATGAGTGGTCACAAAGATTATGTATATGCTGTGGCTATATCCAGTGATTCAGAGTTCATCGTATCGGGAAGTTATGATTATACGGTGAGACTATGGGACGTCAAGACAGGTACCTGTAAGACCATGAGTGGTCACACAAATTATGTATATGCTGTGGCTATATCCAGTGATTCAGAGTTCATCGTATCGGGAAGTGGAGATTATACGGTGAGACTATGGGACGTCAAGACAGGTACCTGTAAGACCATGAGTGGTCACAAAGATTATGTATATGCTGTGGCTATATCCAGTGATTCAGAGTTCATCGTATCGGGAAGTGGAGATTATACGGTGAGACTATGGGACGTCAAGACAGGTACCTGTAAGACCATGAGTGGTCACACAAATTATGTATATGCTGTGGCTATATCCAGTGATTCAGAGTTCATCGTATCGGGAAGTGGAGATTATACGGTGAGACTATGGGACGTCAAGACAGGTACCTGTAAGACCATGAGTGGTCACACAAATTATGTATATGCTGTGGCTATATCCAGTGATTCAGAGTTCATCGTATCGGGAAGTTATGATTATACGGTGAGACTATGGGACGTCAAGACAGGTACCTGTAAGACCATGAGTGGTCACACAAATTATGTATATGCTGTGGCTATATCCAGTGATTCAGAGTTCATGTATCGGGAAGTGGAGATTATACGGTGAGACTATGGGACGTCAAGACAGGTACCTGTAAGACCATGAGTGGTCACACAGATTATGTATATGCTGTGGCTATATCCAGTGATTCAGAGTTCATCGTATCGGGAAGTTATGATTATACGGTGAGACTATGGGACGTCAAGACAGGTACCTGTAAGACCATGAGTGGTCACAAAGATTATGTATATGCTGTGGCTATATCCAGTGATTCAGAGTTCATCGTATCGGGAAGTGGAGATTATACGGTGAGACTATGGGACGTCAAGACAGGTACCTGTAAGACCATGAGTGGTCACACAAATTATGTATATGCTGTGGCTATATCCAGTGATTCAGAGTTCATCGTATCGGGAAGTGGAGATTATACGGTGAGACTATGGGACGTCAAGACAGGTACCTGTAAGACCATGAGTGGTCACAAAGATTATGTATATGCTGTGGCTATATCCAGTGATTCAGAGTTCATCGTATCGGGAAGTTATGATTATACGGTGAGACTATGGGACGTCAAGACAGGTACCTGTAAGACCATGAGTGGTCACACAGATTATGTATATGCTGTGGCTATATCCAGTGATTCAGAGTTCATCGTATCGGGAAGTTATGATTATACGGTGAGACTATGGGACGTCAAGACAGGTACCTGTAAGACCATGAGTGGTCATACTAGTTATGTATATGCTGTGGCTATATCCAGTGATTCAGAGTTCATCGTATCGGGAAGTGGAGATTATACGGTGAGACTATGGGACGTCAAGACAGGTACCTGTAAGACCATGAGTGGTCACACAGGTTATGTATATGCTGTGGCTATATCCAGTGATTCAGAGTTCATCGTATCGGGAAGTGGAGATTATACGGTGAGACTATGGGACGTCAAGACAGGTACCTGTAAGACCATGAGTGGTCACACAGATTATGTATATGCTGTGGCTATATCCAGTGATTCAGAGTTCATCGTATCGGGAAGTGGAGATTATACGGTGAGACTATGGGACGTCAAGACAGGTACCTGTAAGACCATGAGTGGTCACACAAATTATGTATCATCTGTGGCTATATCCAGTGATTCAGAGTTCATCGTATCGGGAAGTTATGATTATACGGTGAGACTATGGGACGTCAAGACAGGTACCTGTAAGACCATGAGTGGTCACACAAATTATGTATATGCTGTGGCTATATCCAGTGATTCAGAGTTCATCGTATCGGGAAGTTATGATTAGACGGTGAGACTATGGGACGTCAAGACAGGTACCTGTAAGACCATGAGTGGTCACACAGATTATGTATATGCTGTGGCTATATCCAGTGATTCAGAGTTCATCGTATCGGGAAGTTATGATTATACGGTGAGACTATGGTACGTCAAGACAGGTACCTGTAAGACCATGAGTGGTCACACAAATTATGTATATGCTGTGGCTATATCCAGTGATTCAGAGTTCATCGTATCGGGAAGTGGAGATTATACGGTGAGACTATGGGACGTCAAGACAGGTACCTGTAAGACCATGAGTGGTCACACAGATTATGTATATGCTGTGGCTATATCCAGTGATTCAGAGTTCATCGTATCGGGAAGTGGAGATTATACGGTGAGACTATGGGACGTCAAGACAGGTACCTGTAAGACCATGAGTGGTCATACTAGTTATGTATATGCTGTGGCTATATCCAGTGATTCAGAGTTCATCGTATCGGGAAGTGGAGATTATACGGTGAGACTATGGGACGTCAAGACAGGTACCTGTAAGACCATGAGTGGTCATACTAGTTATGTATATGCTGTGGCTATATCCAGTGATTCAGAGTTCATCGTATCGGGAAGTGGAGATTATACGGTGAGACTATGGTACGTCAAGACAGGTACCTGTAAGACCATGAGTGGTCACACAAATTATGTATATGCTGTGGCTATATCCAGTGATTCAGAGTTCATCGTATCGGGAAGTTATGATTATACGGTGAGACTATGGGACGTCAAGACAGGTACCTGTAAGACCATGAGTGGTCACAAAGATTATGTATATGCTGTGGCTATATCCAGTGATTCAGAGTTCATCGTATCGGGAAGTGGAGATTATACGGTGAGACTATGGGACGTCAAGACAGGTACCTGTAAGACCATGAGTGGTCACACTAGTTATGTATCATCTGTGGCTATATCCAGTGATTCAGAGTTCATCGTATCGGGAAGTGGAGATTATACGGTGAGACTATGGGACGTCAAGACAGGTACCTGTAAGACCATGAGTGGTCACAAAGATTATGTATATGCTGTGGCTATATCCAGTGATTCAGAGTTCATCGTATCGGGAAGTGGAGATTATACGGTGAGACTATGGGACGTCAAGACAGGTACCTGTAAGACCATGAGTGGTCACACAGATTATGTATATGCTGTGGCTATATCCAGTGATTCAGAGTTCATCGTATCGGGAAGTGGAGATTATACGGTGAGACTATGGGACGTCAAGACAGGTACCTGTAAGACCATGAGTGGTCACACAAATTATGTATATGCTGTGGCTATATCCAGTGATTCAGAGTTCATCGTATCGGGAAGTGGAGATTATACGGTGAGACTATGGGACGTCAAGACAGGTACCTGTAAGACCATGAGTGGTCACACAGATTATGTATATGCTGTGGCTATATCCAGTGATTCAGAGTTCATCGTATCGGGAAGTTATGATTATACGGTGAGACTATGGGACGTCAAGACAGGTACCTGTAAGACCATGAGTGGTCATACTAGTTATGTATATGCTGTGGCTATATCCAGTGATTCAGAGTTCATCGTATCGGGAAGTGGAGATTATACGGTGAGACTATGGGACGTCAAGACAGGTACCTGTAAGACCATGAGTGGTCACACAGATTATGTATATGCTGTGGCTATATCCAGTGATTCAGAGTTCATCGTATCGGGAAGTGGAGATTATACGGTGAGACTATGGGACGTCAAGACAGGTACCTGTAAGACCATGAGTGGTCATACTAGTTATGTATATGCTGTGGCTATATCCAGTGATTCAGAGTTCATCGTATCGGGAAGTGGAGATTATACGGTGAGACTATGGGACGTCAAGACAGGTACCTGTAAGACCATGAGTGGTCATACTAGTTATGTATATGCTGTGGCTATATCCAGTGATTCAGAGTTCATCGTATCGGGAAGTGGAGATTATACGGTGAGACTATGGTACGTCAAGACAGGTACCTGTAAGACCATGAGTGGTCACACAAATTATGTATATGCTGTGGCTATATCCAGTGATTCAGAGTTCATCGTATCGGGAAGTTATGATTATACGGTGAGACTATGGGACGTCAAGACAGGTACCTGTAAGACCATGAGTGGTCACACAGATTATGTATATGCTGTGGCTATATCCAGTGATTCAGAGTTCATGTATCGGGAAGTGGAGATTATACGGTGAGACTATGGTACGTCAAGACAGGTACCTGTAAGACCATGAGTGGTCACACAAATTATGTATATGCTGTGGCTATATCCAGTGATTCAGAGTTCATCGTATCGGGAAGTTATGATTATACGGTGAGACTATGGGACGTCAAGACAGGTACCTGTAAGACCATGAGTGGTCACACAAATTATGTATATGCTGTGGCTATATCCAGTGATTCAGAGTTCATCGTATCGGGAAGTGGAGATTATACGGTGAGACTATGGGACGTCAAGACAGGTACCTGTAAGACCATGAGTGGTCACACAGATTATGTATATGCTGTGGCTATATCCAGTGATTCAGAGTTCATCGTATCGGGAAGTGGAGATTATACGGTGAGACTATGGGACGTCAAGACAGGTACCTGTAAGACCATGAGTGGTCACAAAGATTATGTATATGCTGTGGCTATATCCAGTGATTCAGAGTTCATCGTATCGGGAAGTGGAGATTATACGGTGAGACTATGGGACGTCAAGACAGGTACCTGTAAGACCATGAGTGGTCACACAGATTATGTATATGCTGTGGCTATATCCAGTGATTCAGAGTTCATCGTATCGGGAAGTGGAGATTATACGGTGAGACTATGGGACGTCAAGACAGGTACCTGTAAGACCATGAGTGGTCACACAAATTATGTATATGCTGTGGCTATATCCAGTGATTCAGAGTTCATCGTATCGGGAAGTGGAGATTATACGGTGAGACTATGGGACGTCAAGACAGGTACCTGTAAGACCATGAGTGGTCACACAGATTATGTATATGCTGTGGCTATATCCAGTGATTCAGAGTTCATCGTATCGGGAAGTTATGATTATACGGTGAGACTATGGGACGTCAAGACAGGTACCTGTAAGACCATGAGTGGTCATACTAGTTATGTATATGCTGTGGCTATATCCAGTGATTCAGAGTTCATCGTATCGGGAAGTGGAGATTATACGGTGAGACTATGGGACGTCAAGACAGGTACCTGTAAGACCATGAGTGGTCACACAGATTATGTATATGCTGTGGCTATATCCAGTGATTCAGAGTTCATCGTATCGGGAAGTGGAGATTATACGGTGAGACTATGGGACGTCAAGACAGGTACCTGTAAGACCATGAGTGGTCATACTAGTTATGTATATGCTGTGGCTATATCCAGTGATTCAGAGTTCATCGTATCGGGAAGTGGAGATTATACGGTGAGACTATGGGACGTCAAGACAGGTACCTGTAAGACCATGAGTGGTCATACTAGTTATGTATATGCTGTGGCTATATCCAGTGATTCAGAGTTCATCGTATCGGGAAGTGGAGATTATACGGTGAGACTATGGTACGTCAAGACAGGTACCTGTAAGACCATGAGTGGTCACACAAATTATGTATATGCTGTGGCTATATCCAGTGATTCAGAGTTCATCGTATCGGGAAGTTATGATTATACGGTGAGACTATGGGACGTCAAGACAGGTACCTGTAAGACCATGAGTGGTCACACAGATTATGTATATGCTGTGGCTATATCCAGTGATTCAGAGTTCATGTATCGGGAAGTGGAGATTATACGGTGAGACTATGGGACGTCAAGACAGGTACCTGTAAGACCATGAGTGGTCACACAAATTATGTATATGCTGTGGCTATATCCAGTGATTCAGAGTTCATCGTATCGGGAAGTTATGATTATACGGTGAGACTATGGGACGTCAAGACAGGTACCTGTAAGACCATGAGTGGTCATACTAGTTATGTATATGCTGTGGCTATATCCAGTGATTCAGAGTTCATCGTATCGGGAAGTGGAGATTATACGGTGAGACTATGGGACGTCAAGACAGGTACCTGTAAGACCATGAGTGGTCACACAAATTATGTATATGCTGTGGCTATATCCAGTGATTCAGAGTTCATCGTATCGGGAAGTGGAGATTATACGGTGAGACTATGGGACGTCAAGACAGGTACCTGTAAGACCATGAGTGGTCACACAGATTATGTATATGCTGTGGCTATATCCAGTGATTCAGAGTTCATCGTATCGGGAAGTGGAGATTATACGGTGAGACTATGGGACGTCAAGACAGGTACCTGTAAGACCATGAGTGGTCATACTAGTTATGTATATGCTGTGGCTATATCCAGTGATTCAGAGTTCATCGTATCGGGAAGTGGAGATTATACGGTGAGACTATGGGACGTCAAGACAGGTACCTGTAAGACCATGAGTGGTCACACAGATTATGTATATGCTGTGGCTATATCCAGTGATTCAGAGTTCATCGTATCGGGAAGTGGAGATTATACGGTGAGACTATGGTACGTCAAGACAGGTACCTGTAAGACCATGAGTGGTCACACAAATTATGTATATGCTGTGGCTATATCCAGTGATTCAGAGTTCATCGTATCGGGAAGTTATGATTATACGGTGAGACTATGGGACGTCAAGACAGGTACCTGTAAGACCATGAGTGGTCACAAAGATTATGTATATGCTGTGGCTATATCCAGTGATTCAGAGTTCATCGTATCGGGAAGTGGAGATTATACGGTGAGACTATGGGACGTCAAGACAGGTACCTGTAAGACCATGAGTGGTCACACTAGTTATGTATCATCTGTGGCTATATCCAGTGATTCAGAGTTCATCGTATCGGGAAGTGGAGATTATACGGTGAGACTATGGGACGTCAAGACAGGTACCTGTAAGACCATGAGTGGTCACAAAGATTATGTATATGCTGTGGCTATATCCAGTGATTCAGAGTTCATCGTATCGGGAAGTGGAGATTATACGGTGAGACTATGGTACGTCAAGACAGGTACCTGTAAGACCATGAGTGGTCACACAAATTATGTATATGCTGTGGCTATATCCAGTGATTCAGAGTTCATCGTATCGGGAAGTGGAGATTATACGGTGAGACTATGGGACGTCAAGACAGGTACCTGTAAGACCATGAGTGGTCACAAAGATTATGTATATGCTGTGGCTATATCCAGTGATTCAGAGTTCATCGTATCGGGAAGTGGAGATTATACGGTGAGACTATGGGACGTCAAGACAGGTACCTGTAAGACCATGAGTGGTCACACAGATTATGTATATGCTGTGGCTATATCCAGTGATTCAGAGTTCATCGTATCGGGAAGTGGAGATTATACGGTGAGACTATGGGACGTCAAGACAGGTACCTGTAAGACCATGAGTGGTCACACAAATTATGTATATGCTGTGGCTATATCCAGTGATTCAGAGTTCATCGTATCGGGAAGTTATGATTATACGGTGAGACTATGGTACGTCAAGACAGGTACCTGTAAGACCATGAGTGGTCACACAAATTATGTATATGCTGTGGCTATATCCAGTGATTCAGAGTTCATCGTATCGGGAAGTGGAGATTATACGGTGAGACTATGGGACGTCAAGACAGGTACCTGTAAGACCATGAGTGGTCACAAAGATTATGTATATGCTGTGGCTATATCCAGTGATTCAGAGTTCATCGTATCGGGAAGTTATGATTATACGGTGAGACTATGGGACGTCAAGACAGGTACCTGTAAGACCATGAGTGGTCACACAGATTATGTATATGCTGTGGCTATATCCAGTGATTCAGAGTTCATGTATCGGGAAGTTATGATTATACGGTGAGACTATGGTACGTCAAGACAGGTACCTGTAAGACCATGAGTGGTCACACAAATTATGTATATGCTGTGGCTATATCCAGTGATTCAGAGTTCATCGTATCGGGAAGTGGAGATTATACGGTGAGACTATGGGACGTCAAGACAGGTACCTGTAAGACCATGAGTGGTCACACAAATTATGTATATGCTGTGGCTATATCCAGTGATTCAGAGTTCATCGTATCGGGAAGTTATGATTATACGGTGAGACTATGGGACGTCAAGACAGGTACCTGTAAGACCATGAGTGGTCATACTAGTTATGTATATGCTGTGGCTATATCCAGTGATTCAGAGTTCATCGTATCGGGAAGTGGAGATTATACGGTGAGACTATGGGACGTCAAGACAGGTACCTGTAAGACCATGAGTGGTCACACAGGTTATGTATATGCTGTGGCTATATCCAGTGATTCAGAGTTCATCGTATCGGGAAGTGGAGATTATACGGTGAGACTATGGGACGTCAAGACAGGTACCTGTAAGACCATGAGTGGTCACACAGATTATGTATATGCTGTGGCTATATCCAGTGATTCAGAGTTCATCGTATCGGGAAGTGGAGATTATACGGTGAGACTATGGGACGTCAAGACAGGTACCTGTAAGACCATGAGTGGTCACAAAGATTATGTATATGCTGTGGCTATATCCAGTGATTCAGAGTTCATCGTATCGGGAAGTTATGATTATACGGTGAGACTATGGGACGTCAAGACAGGTACCTGTAAGACCATGAGTGGTCACACAGATTATGTATATGCTGTGGCTATATCCAGTGATTCAGAGTTCATGTATCGGGAAGTTATGATTATACGGTGAGACTATGGTACGTCAAGACAGGTACCTGTAAGACCATGAGTGGTCACACAGATTATGTATATGCTGTGGCTATATCCAGTGATTCAGAGTTCATGTATCGGGAAGTGGAGATTATACGGTGAGACTATGGGACGTCAAGACAGGTACCTGTAAGACCATGAGTGGTCACACAAATTATGTATATGCTGTGGCTATATCCAGTGATTCAGAGTTCATCGTATCGGGAAGTTATGATTATACGGTGAGACTATGGGACGTCAAGACAGGTACCTGTAAGACCATGAGTGGTCATACTAGTTATGTATATGCTGTGGCTATATCCAGTGATTCAGAGTTCATCGTATCGGGAAGTTATGATTAGACGGTGAGACTATGGGACGTCAAGACAGGTACCTGTAAGACCATGAGTGGTCACACAGATTATGTATATGCTGTGGCTATATCCAGTGATTCAGAGTTCATCGTATCGGGAAGTTATGATTATACGGTGAGACTATGGGACGTCAAGACAGGTACCTGTAAGACCATGAGTGGTCACACAAATTATGTATATGCTGTGGCTATATCCAGTGATTCAGAGTTCATCGTATCGGGAAGTGGAGATTATACGGTGAGACTATGGGACGTCAAGACAGGTACCTGTAAGACCATGAGTGGTCACAAAGATTATGTATATGCTGTGGCTATATCCAGTGATTCAGAGTTCATCGTATCGGGAAGTTATGATTATACGGTGAGACTATGGGACGTCAAGACAGGTACCTGTAAGACCATGAGTGGTCACACAGATTATGTATCATCTGTGGCTATATCCAGTGATTCAGAGTTCATCGTATCGGGAAGTGGAGATTATACGGTGAGACTATGGGACGTCAAGACAGGTACCTGTAAGACCATGAGTGGTCACACAGATTATGTATATGCTGTGGCTATATCCAGTGATTCAGAGTTCATCGTATCGGGAAGTTATGATTATACGGTGAGACTATGGGACGTCAAGACAGGTACCTGTAAGACCATGAGTGGTCACAAAGATTATGTATCATCTGTGGCTATATCCAGTGATTCAGAGTTCATCGTATCGGGAAGTGGAGATTATACGGTGAGACTATGGGACGTCAAGACAGGTACCTGTAAGACCATGAGTGGTCACACAAATTATGTATATGCTGTGGCTATATCCAGTGATTCAGAGTTCATCGTATCGGGAAGTGGAGATTATACGGTGAGACTATGGGACGTCAAGACAGGTACCTGTAAGACCATGAGTGGTCACAAAGATTATGTATATGCTGTGGCTATATCCAGTGATTCAGAGTTCATCGTATCGGGAAGTTATGATTATACGGTGAGACTATGGGACGTCAAGACAGGTACCTGTAAGACCATGAGTGGTCACACAGATTATGTATCATCTGTGGCTATATCCAGTGATTCAGAGTTCATCGTATCGGGAAGTGGAGATTATACGGTGAGACTATGGGACGTCAAGACAGGTACCTGTAAGACCATGAGTGGTCACACAGATTATGTATATGCTGTGGCTATATCCAGTGATTCAGAGTTCATCGTATCGGGAAGTGGAGATTATACGGTGAGACTATGGGACGTCAAGACAGGTACCTGTAAGACCATGAGTGGTCATACTAGTTATGTATATGCTGTGGCTATATCCAGTGATTCAGAGTTCATCGTATCGGGAAGTTATGATTATACGGTGAGACTATGGGACGTCAAGACAGGTACCTGTAAGACCATGAGTGGTCACAAAGATTATGTATCATCTGTGGCTATATCCAGTGATTCAGAGTTCATCGTATCGGGAAGTTATGATTATACGGTGAGACTATGGTACGTCAAGACAGGTACCTGTAAGACCATGAGTGGTCACACAAATTATGTATATGCTGTGGCTATATCCAGTGATTCAGAGTTCATCGTATCGGGAAGTGGAGATTATACGGTGAGACTATGGGACGTCAAGACAGGTACCTGTAAGACCATGAGTGGTCATACTAGTTATGTATCATCTGTGGCTATATCCAGTGATTCAGAGTTCATCGTATCGGGAAGTGGAGATTATACGGTGAGACTATGGGACGTCAAGACAGGTACCTGTAAGACCATGAGTGGTCACACAAATTATGTATATGCTGTGGCTATATCCAGTGATTCAGAGTTCATCGTATCGGGAAGTGGAGATTATACGGTGAGACTATGGGACGTCAAGACAGGTACCTGTAAGACCATGAGTGGTCACACAAATTATGTATATGCTGTGGCTATATCCAGTGATTCAGAGTTCATCGTATCGGGAAGTCATGATAAGACGGTGAGACTATGGGACGTCAAGACAGGTACCTGTAAGACCATGAGTGGTCACACTAGTTCTGTATATGCTGTGGCTATATCCAGTGATTCAGAGTTCATCGTATCGGGAAGTGCAGATAATACGGTGAGACTATGGGACGTCAAGACAGGTACCTGTAAGACCATGAGTGGTCACACAAATTATGTATATGCTGTGGCTATATCCAGTGATTCAGAGTTCATCGTATCGGGAAGTGGAGATTATACGGTGAGACTATGGGACGTCAAGACAGGTACCTGTAAGACCATGAGTGGTCACACAAATTATGTATATGCTGTGGCTATATCCAGTGATTCAGAGTTCATCGTATCGGGAAGTGGAGATTATACGGTGAGACTATGGGACGTCAAGACAGGTACCTGTAAGACCATGAGTGGTCACACAGATTATGTATCATCTGTGGCTATATCCAGTGATTCAGAGTTCATCGTATCGGGAAGTGGAGATTATACGGTGAGACTATGGGACGTCAAGACAGGTACCTGTAAGACCATGAGTGGTCATACTAGTTATGTATATGCTGTGGCTATATCCAGTGATTCAGAGTTCATCGTATCGGGAAGTGGAGATTATACGGTGAGACTATGGGACGTCAAGACAGGTACCTGTAAGACCATGAGTGGTCACAAAGATTATGTATATGCTGTGGCTATATCCAGTGATTCAGAGTTCATCGTATCGGGAAGTGGAGATTATACGGTGAGACTATGGGACGTCAAGACAGGTACCTGTAAGACCATGAGTGGTCACACAAATTATGTATATGCTGTGGCTATATCCAGTGATTCAGAGTTCATCGTATCGGGAAGTTATGATTAGACGGTGAGACTATGGTACGTCAAGACAGGTACCTGTAAGACCATGAGTGGTCACACAAATTATGTATATGCTGTGGCTATATCCAGTGATTCAGAGTTCATCGTATCGGGAAGTGGAGATTATACGGTGAGACTATGGGACGTCAAGACAGGTACCTGTAAGACCATGAGTGGTCACACAAATTATGTATATGCTGTGGCTATATCCAGTGATTCAGAGTTCATGTATCGGGAAGTGGAGATTATACGGTGAGACTATGGGACGTCAAGACAGGTACCTGTAAGACCATGAGTGGTCACACAAATTATGTATATGCTGTGGCTATATCCAGTGATTCAGAGTTCATCGTATCGGGAAGTTATGATTATACGGTGAGACTATGGGACGTCAAGACAGGTACCTGTAAGACCATGAGTGGTCACAAAGATTATGTATCATCTGTGGCTATATCCAGTGATTCAGAGTTCATCGTATCGGGAAGTGGAGATTATACGGTGAGACTATGGGACGTCAAGACAGGTACCTGTAAGACCATGAGTGGTCACACAAATTATGTATATGCTGTGGCTATATCCAGTGATTCAGAGTTCATCGTATCGGGAAGTTATGATTATACGGTGAGACTATGGGACGTCAAGACAGGTACCTGTAAGACCATGAGTGGTCACAAAGATTATGTATCATCTGTGGCTATATCCAGTGATTCAGAGTTCATCGTATCGGGAAGTTATGATTATACGGTGAGACTATGGGACGTCAAGACAGGTACCTGTAAGACCATGAGTGGTCACACAGATTATGTATCATCTGTGGCTATATCCAGTGATTCAGAGTTCATCGTATCGGGAAGTGGAGATTATACGGTGAGACTATGGGACGTCAAGACAGATACCTGTAAGACCATGAGTGGTCACACAGATTATGTATATGCTGTGGCTATATCCAGTGATTCAGAGTTCATCGTATCGGGAAGTTATGATTATACGGTGAGACTATGGGACGTCAAGACAGGTACCTGTAAGACCATGAGTGGTCACACAGATTATGTATATGCTGTGGCTATATCCAGTGATTCAGAGTTCATCGTATCGGGAAGTTATGATTATACGGTGAGACTATGGGACGTCAAGACAGGTACCTGTAAGACCATGAGTGGTCACACAAATTATGTATATGCTGTGGCTATATCCAGTGATTCAGAGTTCATCGTATCGGGAAGTTATGATTATACGGTGAGACTATGGGACGTCAAGACAGGTACCTGTAAGACCATGAGTGGTCACAAAGATTATGTATCATCTGTGGCTATATCCAGTGATTCAGAGTTCATCGTATCGGGAAGTTATGATTATACGGTGAGACTATGGGACGTCAAGACAGGTACCTGTAAGACCATGAGTGGTCACAAAGATTATGTATCATCTGTGGCTATATCCAGTGATTCAGAGTTCATCGTATCGGGAAGTTATGATTATACGGTGAGACTATGGGACGTCAAGACAGATACCTGTAAGACCATGAGTGGTCACACAGATTATGTATATGCTGTGGCTATATCCAGTGATTCAGAGTTCATCGTATCGGGAAGTTATGATTATACGGTGAGACTATGGGACGTCAAGACAGGTACCTGTAAGACCATGAGTGGTCACACAAATTATGTATATGCTGTGGCTATATCCAGTGATTCAGAGTTCATCGTATCGGGAAGTTATGATTATACGGTGAGACTATGGGACGTCAAGACAGGTACCTGTAAGACCATGAGTGGTCACAAAGATTATGTATCATCTGTGGCTATATCCAGTGATTCAGAGTTCATCGTATCGGGAAGTTATGATTATACGGTGAGACTATGGGACGTCAAGACAGGTACCTGTAAGACCATGAGTGGTCACAAAGATTATGTATCATCTGTGGCTATATCCAGTGATTCAGAGTTCATCGTATCGGGAAGTTATGATTATACGGTGAGACTATGGGACGTCAAGACAGGTACCTGTAAGACCATGAGTGGTCACAAAGATTATGTATCATCTGTGGCTATATCCAGTGATTCAGAGTTCATCGTATCGGGAAGTTATGATTATACGGTGAGACTATGGGACGTCAAGACAGGTACCTGTAAGACCATGAGTGGTCACACAGATTATGTATCATCTGTGGCTATATCCAGTGATTCAGAGTTCATCGTATCGGGAAGTTATGATTATACGGTGAGACTATGGGACGTCAAGACAGATACCTGTAAGACCATGAGTGGTCACACAGATTATGTATATGCTGTGGCTATATCCAGTGATTCAGAGTTCATCGTATCGGGAAGTTATGATTATACGGTGAGACTATGGGACGTCAAGACAGGTACCTGTAAGACCATGAGTGGTCACACAGATTATGTATATGCTGTGGCTATATCCAGTGATTCAGAGTTCATCGTATCGGGAAGTGGAGATTATACGGTGAGACTATGGGACGTCAAGACAGGTACCTGTAAGACCATGAGTGGTCACACAGATTATGTATATGCTGTGGCTATATCCAGTGATTCAGAGTTCATCGTATCGGGAAGTGGAGATTATACGGTGAGACTATGGGACGTCAAGACAGGTACCTGTAAGACCATGAGTGGTCACAAAGATTATGTATATGCTGTGGCTATATCCAGTGATTCAGAGTTCATCGTATCGGGAAGTGGAGATTATACGGTGAGACTATGGGACGTCAAGACAGGTACCTGTAAGACCATGAGTGGTCACACAGATTATGTATCATCTGTGGCTATATCCAGTGATTCAGAGTTCATCGTATCGGGAAGTGGAGATTATACGGTGAGACTATGGGACGTCAAGACAGGTACCTGTAAGACCATGAGTGGTCATACTAGTTATGTATATGCTGTGGCTATATCCAGTGATTCAGAGTTCATCGTATCGGGAAGTTATGATTATACGGTGAGACTATGGGACGTCAAGACAGGTACCTGTAAGACCATGAGTGGTCACAAAGATTATGTATATGCTGTGGCTATATCCAGTGATTCAGAGTTCATCGTATCGGGAAGTTATGATTATACGGTGAGACTATGGGACGTCAAGACAGGTACCTGTAAGACCATGAGTGGTCACAAAGATTATGTATCATCTGTGGCTATATCCAGTGATTCAGAGTTCATCGTATCGGGAAGTTATGATTATACGGTGAGACTATGGTACGTCAAGACAGGTACCTGTAAGACCATGAGTGGTCACACAAATTATGTATATGCTGTGGCTATATCCAGTGATTCAGAGTTCATCGTATCGGGAAGTTATGATTATACGGTGAGACTATGGGACGTCAAGACAGGTACCTGTAAGACCATGAGTGGTCATACTAGTTATGTATATGCTGTGGCTATATCCAGTGATTCAGAGTTCATCGTATCGGGAAGTGGAGATTATACGGTGAGACTATGGGACGTCAAGACAGGTACCTGTAAGACCATGAGTGGTCACACAAATTATGTATATGCTGTGGCTATATCCAGTGATTCAGAGTTCATCGTATCGGGAAGTGGAGATTATACGGTGAGACTATGGGACGTCAAGACAGGTACCTGTAAGACCATGAGTGGTCACACAAATTATGTATATGCTGTGGCTATATCCAGTGATTCAGAGTTCATCGTATCGGGAAGTTATGATTATACGGTGAGACTATGGGACGTCAAGACAGGTACCTGTAAGACCATGAGTGGTCACACAAATTATGTATATGCTGTGGCTATATCCAGTGATTCAGAGTTCATCGTATCGGGAAGTTATGATTATACGGTGAGACTATGGGACGTCAAGACAGGTACCTGTAAGACCATGAGTGGTCACACAAATTATGTATATGCTGTGGCTATATCCAGTGATTCAGAGTTCATCGTATCGGGAAGTTATGATTATACGGTGAGACTATGGTACGTCAAGACAGGTACCTGTAAGACCATGAGTGGTCACACAAATTATGTATATGCTGTGGCTATATCCAGTGATTCAGAGTTCATCGTATCGGGAAGTGGAGATTATACGGTGAGACTATGGGACGTCAAGACAGGTACCTGTAAGACCATGAGTGGTCATACTAGTTATGTATATGCTGTGGCTATATCCAGTGATTCAGAGTTCATCGTATCGGGAAGTGGAGATTATACGGTGAGACTATGGGACGTCAAGACAGGTACCTGTAAGACCATGAGTGGTCACAAAGATTATGTATATGCTGTGGCTATATCCAGTGATTCAGAGTTCATCGTATCGGGAAGTTATGATTATACGGTGAGACTATGGGACGTCAAGACAGGTACCTGTAAGACCATGAGTGGTCACACTAGTTATGTATATGCTGTGGCTATATCCAGTGATTCAGAGTTCATCGTATCGGGAAGTTATGATTATACGGTGAGACTATGGTACGTCAAGACAGGTACCTGTAAGACCATGAGTGGTCACACAAATTATGTATATGCTGTGGCTATATCCAGTGATTCAGAGTTCATCGTATCGGGAAGTGGAGATTATACGGTGAGACTATGGGACGTCAAGACAGGTACCTGTAAGACCATGAGTGGTCATACTAGTTATGTATATGCTGTGGCTATATCCAGTGATTCAGAGTTCATCGTATCGGGAAGTGGAGATTATACGGTGAGACTATGGGACGTCAAGACAGGTACCTGTAAGACCAT
The DNA here is from genome assembly GCA_946699065.1 of Loxodes magnus. Lineage (NCBI taxonomy): Eukaryota > Ciliophora > Karyorelictea > Loxodida > Loxodidae > Loxodes > Loxodes magnus. Next base: position 1,459 of record CAMPDV010006116.1, on the reverse strand, counting down.
GAGTGGTCACACAAATTATGTATATGCTGTGGCTATATCCAGTGATTCAGAGTTCATCGTATCGGGAAGTTATGATTATACGGTGAGACTATGGGACGTCAAGACAGGTACCTGTAAGACCATGAGTGGTCACACAGATTATGTATATGCTGTGGCTATATCCAGTGATTCAGAGTTCATCGTATCGGGAAGTTATGATTATACGGTGAGACTATGGGACGTCAAGACAGGTACCTGTAAGACCATGAGTGGTCACACAGATTATGTATATGCTGTGGCTATATCCAGTGATTCAGAGTTCATCGTATCGGGAAGTGGAGATTATACGGTGAGACTATGGGACGTCAAGACAGGTACCTGTAAGACCATGAGTGGTCACAAAGATTATGTATCATCTGTGGCTATATCCAGTGATTCAGAGTTCATCGTATCGGGAAGTTATGATTATACGGTGAGACTATGGGACGTCAAGACAGGTACCTGTAAGACCATGAGTGGTCACACAGATTATGTATCATCTGTGGCTATATCCAGTGATTCAGAGTTCATCGTATCGGGAAGTGGAGATTATACGGTGAGACTATGGGACGTCAAGACAGGTACCTGTAAGACCATGAGTGGTCACACAGATTATGTATATGCTGTGGCTATATCCAGTGATTCAGAGTTCATCGTATCGGGAAGTTATGATTATACGGTGAGACTATGGGACGTCAAGACAGGTACCTGTAAGACCATGAGTGGTCACACAAATTATGTATATGCTGTGGCTATATCCAGTGATTCAGAGTTCATCGTATCGGGAAGTGGAGATTATACGGTGAGACTATGGGACGTCAAGACAGGTACCTGTAAGACCATGAGTGGTCACAAAGATTATGTATATGCTGTGGCTATATCCAGTGATTCAGAGTTCATCGTATCGGGAAGTGGAGATTATACGGTGAGACTATGGGACGTCAAGACAGGTACCTGTAAGACCATGAGTGGTCACAAAGATTATGTATATGCTGTGGCTATATCCAGTGATTCAGAGTTCATCGTATCGGGAAGTGGAGATTATACGGTGAGACTATGGGACGTCAAGACAGGTACCTGTAAGACCATGAGTGGTCACACAGATTATGTATCATCTGTGGCTATATCCAGTGATTCAGAGTTCATCGTATCGGGAAGTGGAGATTATACGGTGAGACTATGGGACGTCAAGACAGGTACCTGTAAGACCATGAGTGGTCATACTAGTTATGTATATGCTGTGGCTATATCCAGTGATTCAGAGTTCATCGTATCGGGAAGTTATGATTATACGGTGAGACTATGGGACGTCAAGACAGGTACCTGTAAGACCATGAGTGGTCACAAAGATTATGTATATGCTGTGGCTATATCCAGTGATTCAGAGTTCATCGTATCGGGAAGTTATGATTATACGGTGAGACTATGGGACGTCAAGACA
>CAMPDV010006115.1:0-22461 GCA_946699065.1 Loxodes magnus | reverse complement strand
TGAGAAGTAATAAGTATTTAGAAAAGTGAAGAAGTGAAGTAAGAAAAAAAGATAGAATTTCAGTTTTAAGGAGTATGCTTTGAGAAGTAATAAGTATTTAGAAAAGTGAAGAAGTAAAGTAAGAAAAGAAGATAGAATTTCAGTTTTAAGTATTATGCTTTGAGAAGGCATAAGTATTTAGAAAAGTGAAGAAGTGAAGTAAGAAAAGAAGATAGAATTTCAGTTTTAAGGAGTATGCTTTGAGAAGTAATAAGTATTTAGAAAAGTGAAGAAGTAAAGTAAGAAAAGAAGATAGATATTCAGTTTTAAGGAGTTTGCTTTGAGAAGTAATAAGTATTTCTAAAAGTGAAGAAGTAAAGTAAGAAAAGAAGATAGAATTTCAGTTTTAAGGAGTATGCTTTGAGAAGTAATAAGTATTTTGAAAAGTGAAGAAGTAAAGTAAGAAAAGAAGATAGAATTTCAGTTTTAAGGAGTATGCTTTGAGAAGTAATAAGTATTTAGAAAAGTGAAGAAGTGAAGTAAGAAAAAAAGATAGAATTTCAGTTTTAAGGAGTTTGCTTTGAGAAGTAATAAGTATTTTGAATAGTGAAGAAGTGAAGTAAGAAAAGAAGATAGAATTTCAGTTTTAAGGAGTTTGCTTTGAGAAGTAATAAGTATTTCTAAAAGTGAAGAAGTGAAGTAAGAAAAGAAGATAGAATTTCAGTTTTAAGGAGTATGCTTTGAGAAGTAATAAGTATTTCTAAAAGTGAAGAAGTGAAATAAGAAAAGAAGATAGAATTTCAGTTTTAAGGAGTATGCTTTGAGAAGTAATAAGTATTTAGAAAAGTGAAGAAGTGAAGTAAGAAAAGAAGATAGAATTTCAGTTTTAAGGAGTATGCTTTGAGAAGTAATAAGTATTTAGAAAAGTGAAGAAGTGAAGTAAGAAAAGAAGATAGAATTTCAGTTTTAAGGAGTTTGCTTTGAGAAGTAATAAGTATTTTGAAAAGTGAAGAAGTAAAGTAAGAAAAGAAGAGAGAATTTCAGTTTTAAAGAGTAGGCTTTGAGAAGTAATAAGTATTTAGAAAAGTGAAGAAGTAAAGTAAGAAAAGAAGATAGAATTTCAGTTTTAAGGAGTATGCTTTGAGAAGAAATAAGTATTTCGAAAAGTGAAGAAGTGAAGTATGAAAAGAAGATAGAATTTCAGTTTTAAAGAGTATGCTTTGAGAAGTAATAAGTATTTAGAAAAGTGAAGAAGTGAAGTAAGAAAAGAAGATAGAATTTCAGTTTTAAAGAGTATGCTTTGAGAAGTAATAAGTATTTAGAAAAGTGAAGAAGTAAAGTAAGAAAAGAAGATAGATATTCAGTTTTAAGGAGTTTGCTTTGAGAAGTAATAAGTATTTCTAAAAGTGAAGAAGTAAAGTAAGAAAAGAAGATAGAATTTCAGTTTTAAGGAGTATGCTTTGAGAAGTAATAAGTATTTTGAAAAGTGAAGAAGTGAAGTAAGAAAAGAAGATAGAATTTCAGTTTTAAGGAGTATGCTTTGAGAAGTAATAAGTATTTCGAAAAGTGAAGAAGTAAAGTAAGAAAAGAAGATAGAATTTCAGTTTTAAGGAGTAGGCTTTGAGAAGTAATAAGTATTTTGAAAAGTGAAGAAGTAAAGTAAGAAAAGAAGATAGAATTTCAGTTTTAAGGAGTATGCTTTGAGAAGTAATAAGTATTTAGAAAAGTGAAGAAGTAAAGTAAGAAAAGAAGATAGAATTTCAGTTTTAAGGAGTATGCTTTGAGAAGTAATAAGTATTTAGAAAAGTGAATAAGTAAAGTAAGAAAAGAAGATAGAATTTCAGTTTTAAGTATTATGCTTTGAGAAGTAATAAGTATTTTGAATAGTGAAGAAGTAAAGTAAGAAAAGAAGATAGAATTTCAGTTTTAAGGAGTATGCTTTGAGAAGTAATAAGTATTTTGAAAAGTGAAGAAGTGAAGTAAGAAAAGAAGATAGAATTTCAGTTTTAAAGAGTATGTTTTGAGAAGTAATAAGTATTTTGAAAAGTGAAGAAGTAAAGTAAGAAAAGAAGATAGAATTTCAGTTTTAAGGAGTATGCTTTGAGAAGTAATAAGTATTTAGAAAAGTGAAGAAGTGAAGTAAGAAAAGAAGATAGAATTTCAGTTTTAAGTATTATGCTTTGAGAAGGCATAAGTATTTAGAAAAGTGAAGAAGTGAAGAAAGAAAAGAAGATAGAATTTCAGTTTTAAGTATTATGTTTTGAGAAGTAATAAGTATTTTGAAAAGTGAAGAAGTGAAGTAAGAAAAGAAGATAGAATTTCAGTTTTAAGGAGTATGCTTTGAGAAGTAATAAGTATTTGAAAAGTGAAGAAGTAAAGTAAGAAAAAAAGATAGAATTTCAGTTTTAAGGAGTTTGCTTTGAGAAGTAATAAGTATTTTGAATAGTGAAGAAGTGAAGTAAGAAAAGAAGATAGAATTTCAGTTTTAAGGAGTTTGCTTTGAGAAGTAATAAGTATTTCTAAAAGTGAAGAAGTGAAGTAAGAAAAGAAGATAGAATTTCAGTTTTAAGGAGTAGGCTTTGAGAAGTAATAAGTATTTCTAAAAGTGAAGAAGTGAAATAAGAAAAGAAGATAGAATTTCAGTTTTAAGGAGTATGCTTTGAGAAGTAATAAGTATTTAGAAAGTGAAGAAGTGAAGTAAGAAAAGAAGATAGAATTTCAGTTTTAAGGAGTATGCTTTGAGAAGTAATAAGTATTTAGAAAAGTGAAGAAGTGAAGTAAGAAAAGAAGATAGAATTTCAGTTTTAAGGAGTTTGCTTTGAGAAGTAATAAGTATTTTGAAAAGTGAAGAAGTAAAGTAAGAAAAGAAGAGAGAATTTCAGTTTTAAAGAGTAGGCTTTGAGAAGTAATAAGTATTTAGAAAAGTGAAGAAGTAAAGTAAGAAAAGAAGATAGAATTTCAGTTTTAAGGAGTATGCTTTGAGAAGAAATAAGTATTTCGAAAAGTGAAGAAGTGAAGTATGAAAAGAAGATAGAATTTCAGTTTTAAAGAGTATGCTTTGAGAAGTAATAAGTATTTAGAAAAGTGAAGAAGTGAAGTAAGAAAAGAAGATAGAATTTCAGTTTTAAAGAGTATGCTTTGAGAAGTAATAAGTATTTTGAAAAGTGAAGAAGTAAAGTAAGAAAAGAAGATAGAATTTCAGTTTTAAAGAGTATGCTTTGAGAAGTAATAAGTATTTTGAATAGTGAAGAAGTGAAGTAAGAAAAGAAGATAGAATTTCAGTTTTAAGGAGTTTGCTTTGAGAAGTAATAAGTATTTTGAAAAGTGAAGAAGTAAAGTAAGAAAAGAAGATAGAATTTCAGTTTTAAGGAGTATGCTTTGAGAAGTAATAAGTATTTTGAAAAGTGAAGAAGTGAAGAAAGAAAAGAAGATAGAATTTCAGTTTTAAGGAGTATGCTTTGAGAAGTAATAAGTATTTAGAAAAGTGAAGAAGTAAAGTAAGAAAAGAAGATAGAATTTCAGTTTTAAGGAGTATGCTTTGAGAAGTAATAAGTATTTAGAAAAGTGAAGAAGTAAAGTAAGAAAAGAAGATAGAATTTCAGTTTTAAAGAGTATGTTTTGAGAAGTAATAAGTATTTTGAAAAGTGAAGAAGTAAAGTAAGAAAAGAAGATAGAATTTCAGTTTTAAGGAGTATGCTTTGAGAAGTAATAAGTATTTAGAAAAGTGAAGAAGTGAAGTAAGAAAAAAAGATAGAATTTCAGTTTTAAGGAGTTTGCTTTGAGAAGTAATAAGTATTTTGAATAGTGAAGAAGTGAAGTAAGAAAAGAAGATAGAATTTCAGTTTTAAGGAGTTTGCTTTGAGAAGTAATAAGTATTTCTAAAAGTGAAGAAGTGAAGTAAGAAAAGAAGATAGAATTTCAGTTTTAAGGAGTATGCTTTGAGAAGTAATAAGTATTTCTAAAAGTGAAGAAGTAAAGTAAGAAAAGAAGATAGAATTTCAGTTTTAAGTATTATGCTTTGAGAAGTAATAAGTATTTTGAATAGTGAAGAAGTAAAGTAAGAAAAGAAGATAGAATTTCAGTTTTAAGGAGTATGCTTTGAGAAGTAATAAGTATTTAGAAAAGTGAATAAGTAAAGTAAGAAAAGAAGATAGAATTTCAGTTTTAAAGAGTATGTTTTGAGAAGTAATAAGTATTTTGAAAAGTGAAGAAGTAAAGTAAGAAAAGAAGATAGAATTTCAGTTTTAAGGAGTATGCTTTGAGAAGTAATAAGTATTTAGAAAAGTGAAGAAGTGAAGTAAGAAAAAAAGATAGAATTTCAGTTTTAAGGAGTTTGCTTTGAGAAGTAATAAGTATTTTGAATAGTGAAGAAGTGAAGTAAGAAAAGAAGATAGAATTTCAGTTTTAAGGAGTTTGCTTTGAGAAGTAATAAGTATTTCTAAAAGTGAAGAAGTGAAGTAAGAAAAGAAGATAGAATTTCAGTTTTAAGGAGTATGCTTTGAGAAGTAATAAGTATTTCTAAAAGTGAAGAAGTGAAATAAGAAAAGAAGATAGAATTTCAGTTTTAAGGAGTATGCTTTGAGAAGTAATAAGTATTTAGAAAAGTGAAGAAGTGAAGTAAGAAAAGAAGATAGAATTTCAGTTTTAAGGAGTATGCTTTGAGAAGTAATAAGTATTTAGAAAAGTGAAGAAGTGAAGTAAGAAAAGAAGATAGAATTTCAGTTTTAAGGAGTTTGCTTTGAGAAGTAATAAGTATTTAGAAAAGTGAAGAAGTAAAGTAAGAAAAGAAGATAGAATTTCAGTTTTAAGGAGTATGCTTTGAGAAGTAATAAGTATTTCTAAAAGTGAAGAAGTGAAGTAAGAAAAGAAGATAGATATTCAGTTTTAAGGAGTTTGCTTTGAGAAGTAATAAGTATTTAGAAAAGTGAAGAAGTAAAGTAAGAAAAGAAGATAGAATTTCAGTTTTAAAGAGTATGCTTTGAGAAGTAATAAGTATTTAGAAAAGTGAAGAAGTAAAGTAAGAAAAGAAGATAGAATTTCAGTTTTAAGGAGTATGCTTTGAGAAGTAATAAGTATTTAGAAAAGTGAATAAGTAAAGTAAGAAAAGAAGATAGAATTTCAGTTTTAAGTATTATGCTTTGAGAAGTAATAAGTATTTTGAAAAGTGAAGAAGTAAAGTAAGAAAAGAAGAGAGAATTTCAGTTTTAAAGAGTATGCTTTGAGAAGTAATAAGTATTTAAAAAAGTGAAGAAGTAAAGTAAGAAAAGAAGATAGAATTTCAGTTTTAAGGAGTATGCTTTGAGAAGTAATAAGTATTTTGAATAGTGAAGAAGTGAAGTAAGAAAAGAAGATAGAATTTCAGTTTTAAGTATTATGTTTTGAGAAGTAATAAGTATTTTGAAAAGTGAAGAAGTAAAGTAAGAAAAGAAGATAGAATTTCAGTTTTAAGGAGTATGCTTTGAGAAGTAATAAGTATTTCTAAAAGTGAAGAAGTGAAGTAAGAAAAGAAGATAGAATTTCAGTTTTAAGGAGTATGCTTTGAGAAGTAATAAGTATTTAGAAAAGTGAAGAAGTGAAGTAAGAAAAGAAGATAGAATTTCAGTTTTAAGGAGTTTGCTTTGAGAAGTAATAAGTATTTCAAAAAGTGAAGAAGTAAAGTAAGAAAAGAAGATAGAATTTCAGTTTTAAGGAGTATGCTTTGAGAAGTAATAAGTATTTAGAAAAGTGAAGAAGTGAAGTAAGAAAAGAAGATAGAATTTCAGTTTTAAGGAGTATGCTTTGAGAAGTAATAAGTATTTAGAAAAGTGAAGAAGTGAAGTAAGAAAAGAAGATAGAATTTCAGTTTTAAGGAGTTTGCTTTGAGAAGTAATAAGTATTTTGAAAAGTGAAGAAGTAAAGTAAGAAAAGAAGAGAGAATTTCAGTTTTAAAGAGTAGGCTTTGAGAAGTAATAAGTATTTAGAAAAGTGAAGAAGTAAAGTAAGAAAAGAAGATAGAATTTCAGTTTTAAGGAGTATGCTTTGAGAAGAAATAAGTATTTCGAAAAGTGAAGAAGTGAAGTATGAAAAGAAGATAGAATTTCAGTTTTAAAGAGTATGCTTTGAGAAGTAATAAGTATTTAGAAAAGTGAAGAAGTGAAGTAAGAAAAGAAGATAGAATTTCAGTTTTAAAGAGTATGCTTTGAGAAGTAATAAGTATTTTGAAAAGTGAAGAAGTAAAGTAAGAAAAGAAGATAGAATTTCAGTTTTAAAGAGTATGCTTTGAGAAGTAATAAGTATTTTGAATAGTGAAGAAGTGAAGTAAGAAAAGAAGATAGAATTTCAGTTTTAAGGAGTTTGCTTTGAGAAGTAATAAGTATTTTGAAAAGTGAAGAAGTAAAGTAAGAAAAGAAGATAGAATTTCAGTTTTAAGTATTATGCTTTGAGAAGTAATAAGTATTTTGAAAAGTGAAGAAGTAAAGTAAGAAAAGAAGAAAGAATTTCAGTTTTAAGGAGTATGCTTTGAGAAGTAATAAGTATTTAGAAAAGTGAAGAAGTAAAGTAAGAAAAGAAGATAGAATTTCAGTTTTAAGGAGTATGCTTTGAGAAGTAATAAGTATTTAGAAAAGTGAAGAAGTAAAGTAAGAAAAGAAGATAGAATTTCAGTTTTAAGGAGTATGCTTTGAGAAGTAATAAGTATTTAGAAAAGTGAATAAGTAAAGTAAGAAAAGAAGATAGAATTTCAGTTTTAAGTATTATGCTTTGAGAAGTAATAAGTATTTTGAATAGTGAAGAAGTAAAGTAAGAAAAGAAGATAGAATTTCAGTTTTAAGGAGTATGCTTTGAGAAGTAATAAGTATTTTGAAAAGTGAAGAAGTGAAGTAAGAAAAGAAGATAGAATTTCAGTTTTAAGTATTATGCTTTGAGAAGGCATAAGTATTTAGAAAAGTGAAGAAGTGAAGTAAGAAAAGAAGATAGAATTTCAGTTTTAAGGAGTATGCTTTGAGAAGTAATAAGTATTTAGAAAAGTGAAGAAGTAAAGTAAGAAAAGAAGATAGATATTCAGTTTTAAGGAGTTTGCTTTGAGAAGTAATAAGTATTTCTAAAAGTGAAGAAGTAAAGTAAGAAAAGAAGATAGAATTTCAGTTTTAAGGAGTATGCTTTGAGAAGTAATAAGTATTTTGAAAAGTGAAGAAGTAAAGTAAGAAAAGAAGATAGAATTTCAGTTTTAAGGAGTATGCTTTGAGAAGTAATAAGTATTTAGAAAAGTGAAGAAGTGAAGTAAGAAAAAAAGATAGAATTTCAGTTTTAAGGAGTTTGCTTTGAGAAGTAATAAGTATTTTGAATAGTGAAGAAGTGAAGTAAGAAAAGAAGATAGAATTTCAGTTTTAAGGAGTTTGCTTTGAGAAGTAATAAGTATTTCTAAAAGTGAAGAAGTGAAGTAAGAAAAGAAGATAGAATTTCAGTTTTAAGGAGTATGCTTTGAGAAGTAATAAGTATTTCTAAAAGTGAAGAAGTGAAATAAGAAAAGAAGATAGAATTTCAGTTTTAAGGAGTATGCTTTGAGAAGTAATAAGTATTTAGAAAAGTGAAGAAGTGAAGTAAGAAAAGAAGATAGAATTTCAGTTTTAAGGAGTATGCTTTGAGAAGTAATAAGTATTTAGAAAAGTGAAGAAGTGAAGTAAGAAAAGAAGATAGAATTTCAGTTTTAAGGAGTTTGCTTTGAGAAGTAATAAGTATTTTGAAAAGTGAAGAAGTAAAGTAAGAAAAGAAGAGAGAATTTCAGTTTTAAAGAGTAGGCTTTGAGAAGTAATAAGTATTTAGAAAAGTGAAGAAGTAAAGTAAGAAAAGAAGATAGAATTTCAGTTTTAAGGAGTATGCTTTGAGAAGAAATAAGTATTTCGAAAAGTGAAGAAGTGAAGTATGAAAAGAAGATAGAATTTCAGTTTTAAAGAGTATGCTTTGAGAAGTAATAAGTATTTAGAAAAGTGAAGAAGTGAAGTAAGAAAAGAAGATAGAATTTCAGTTTTAAAGAGTATGCTTTGAGAAGTAATAAGTATTTAGAAAAGTGAAGAAGTAAAGTAAGAAAAGAAGATAGATATTCAGTTTTAAGGAGTTTGCTTTGAGAAGTAATAAGTATTTCTAAAAGTGAAGAAGTAAAGTAAGAAAAGAAGATAGAATTTCAGTTTTAAGGAGTATGCTTTGAGAAGTAATAAGTATTTTGAAAAGTGAAGAAGTGAAGTAAGAAAAGAAGATAGAATTTCAGTTTTAAGGAGTATGCTTTGAGAAGTAATAAGTATTTCGAAAAGTGAAGAAGTAAAGTAAGAAAAGAAGATAGAATTTCAGTTTTAAGGAGTAGGCTTTGAGAAGTAATAAGTATTTTGAAAAGTGAAGAAGTAAAGTAAGAAAAGAAGATAGAATTTCAGTTTTAAGGAGTATGCTTTGAGAAGTAATAAGTATTTAGAAAAGTGAAGAAGTAAAGTAAGAAAAGAAGATAGAATTTCAGTTTTAAGGAGTATGCTTTGAGAAGTAATAAGTATTTAGAAAAGTGAATAAGTAAAGTAAGAAAAGAAGATAGAATTTCAGTTTTAAGTATTATGCTTTGAGAAGTAATAAGTATTTTGAATAGTGAAGAAGTAAAGTAAGAAAAGAAGATAGAATTTCAGTTTTAAGGAGTATGCTTTGAGAAGTAATAAGTATTTTGAAAAGTGAAGAAGTGAAGTAAGAAAAGAAGATAGAATTTCAGTTTTAAAGAGTATGTTTTGAGAAGTAATAAGTATTTTGAAAAGTGAAGAAGTAAAGTAAGAAAAGAAGATAGAATTTCAGTTTTAAGGAGTATGCTTTGAGAAGTAATAAGTATTTAGAAAAGTGAAGAAGTGAAGTAAGAAAAGAAGATAGAATTTCAGTTTTAAGTATTATGCTTTGAGAAGGCATAAGTATTTAGAAAAGTGAAGAAGTGAAGAAAGAAAAGAAGATAGAATTTCAGTTTTAAGTATTATGTTTTGAGAAGTAATAAGTATTTTGAAAAGTGAATAAGTAAAGTAAGAAAAGAAGATAGAATTTCAGTTTTAAAGAGTATGTTTTGAGAAGTAATAAGTATTTTGAAAAGTGAAGAAGTAAAGTAAGAAAAGAAGATAGAATTTCAGTTTTAAGGAGTATGCTTTGAGAAGTAATAAGTATTTAGAAAAGTGAAGAAGTGAAGTAAGAAAAAAAGATAGAATTTCAGTTTTAAGGAGTTTGCTTTGAGAAGTAATAAGTATTTTGAATAGTGAAGAAGTGAAGTAAGAAAAGAAGATAGAATTTCAGTTTTAAGGAGTTTGCTTTGAGAAGTAATAAGTATTTCTAAAAGTGAAGAAGTGAAGTAAGAAAAGAAGATAGAATTTCAGTTTTAAGGAGTATGCTTTGAGAAGTAATAAGTATTTCTAAAAGTGAAGAAGTGAAATAAGAAAAGAAGATAGAATTTCAGTTTTAAGGAGTATGCTTTGAGAAGTAATAAGTATTTAGAAAAGTGAAGAAGTGAAGTAAGAAAAGAAGATAGAATTTCAGTTTTAAGGAGTATGCTTTGAGAAGTAATAAGTATTTAGAAAAGTGAAGAAGTGAAGTAAGAAAAGAAGATAGAATTTCAGTTTTAAGGAGTTTGCTTTGAGAAGTAATAAGTATTTAGAAAAGTGAAGAAGTAAAGTAAGAAAAGAAGATAGAATTTCAGTTTTAAGGAGTATGCTTTGAGAAGTAATAAGTATTTCTAAAAGTGAAGAAGTGAAGTAAGAAAAGAAGATAGATATTCAGTTTTAAGGAGTTTGCTTTGAGAAGTAATAAGTATTTAGAAAAGTGAAGAAGTAAAGTAAGAAAAGAAGATAGCATTTCAGTTTTAAGGAGTATGCTTTGAGAAGTAATAAGTATTTAGAAAAGTGAAGAAGTGAAGTAAGAAAAGAAGATAGAATTTCAGTTTTAAGTATTATGCTTTGAGAAGGCATAAGTATTTAGAAAAGTGAAGAAGTGAAGAAAGAAAAGAAGATAGAATTTCAGTTTTAAGTATTATGTTTTGAGAAGTAATAAGTATTTTGAAAAGTGAAGAAGTGAAGTAAGAAAAGAAGATAGAATTTCAGTTTTAAGGAGTATGCTTTGAGAAGTAATAAGTATTTTGAAAAGTGAAGAAGTGAAGTAAGAAAAAAAGATAGAATTTCAGTTTTAAGGAGTTTGCTTTGAGAAGTAATAAGTATTTTGAATAGTGAAGAAGTGAAGTAAGAAAAGAAGATAGAATTTCAGTTTTAAGGAGTTTGCTTTGAGAAGTAATAAGTATTTCTAAAAGTGAAGAAGTGAAGTAAGAAAAGAAGATAGAATTTCAGTTTTAAGGAGTATGCTTTGAGAAGTAATAAGTATTTCTAAAAGTGAAGAAGTGAAATAAGAAAAGAAGATAGAATTTCAGTTTTAAGGAGTATGCTTTGAGAAGTAATAAGTATTTAGAAAAGTGAAGAAGTGAAGTAAGAAAAGAAGATAGAATTTCAGTTTTAAGGAGTATGCTTTGAGAAGTAATAAGTATTTAGAAAAGTGAAGAAGTGAAGTAAGAAAAGAAGATAGAATTTCAGTTTTAAGGAGTTTGCTTTGAGAAGTAATAAGTATTTTGAAAAGTGAAGAAGTAAAGTAAGAAAAGAAGAGAGAATTTCAGTTTTAAAGAGTAGGCTTTGAGAAGTAATAAGTATTTAGAAAAGTGAAGAAGTAAAGTAAGAAAAGAAGATAGAATTTCAGTTTTAAGGAGTATGCTTTGAGAAGAAATAAGTATTTCGAAAAGTGAAGAAGTGAAGTATGAAAAGAAGATAGAATTTCAGTTTTAAAGAGTATGCTTTGAGAAGTAATAAGTATTTAGAAAAGTGAAGAAGTGAAGTAAGAAAAGAAGATAGAATTTCAGTTTTAAAGAGTATGCTTTGAGAAGTAATAAGTATTTTGAAAAGTGAAGAAGTAAAGTAAGAAAAGAAGATAGAATTTCAGTTTTAAAGAGTATGCTTTGAGAAGTAATAAGTATTTTGAATAGTGAAGAAGTGAAGTAAGAAAAGAAGATAGAATTTCAGTTTTAAGGAGTTTGCTTTGAGAAGTAATAAGTATTTTGAAAAGTGAAGAAGTAAAGTAAGAAAAGAAGATAGAATTTCAGTTTTAAGGAGTATGCTTTGAGAAGTAATAAGTATTTTGAAAAGTGAAGAAGTAAAGTAAGAAAAGAAGATAGAATTTCAGTTTTAAGGAGTATGCTTTGAGAAGTAATAAGTATTTAGAAAAGTGAAGAAGTAAAGTAAGAAAAGAAGATAGAATTTCAGTTTTAAGGAGTATGCTTTGAGAAGTAATAAGTATTTAGAAAAGTGAAGAAGTAAAGTAAGAAAAGAAGATAGAATTTCAGTTTTAAAGAGTATGTTTTGAGAAGTAATAAGTATTTTGAAAAGTGAAGAAGTAAAGTAAGAAAAGAAGATAGAATTTCAGTTTTAAGGAGTATGCTTTGAGAAGTAATAAGTATTTAGAAAAGTGAAGAAGTGAAGTAAGAAAAAAAGATAGAATTTCAGTTTTAAGGAGTTTGCTTTGAGAAGTAATAAGTATTTTGAATAGTGAAGAAGTGAAGTAAGAAAAGAAGATAGAATTTCAGTTTTAAGGAGTTTGCTTTGAGAAGTAATAAGTATTTCTAAAAGTGAAGAAGTGAAGTAAGAAAAGAAGATAGAATTTCAGTTTTAAGGAGTATGCTTTGAGAAGTAATAAGTATTTCTAAAAGTGAAGAAGTAAAGTAAGAAAAGAAGATAGAATTTCAGTTTTAAGTATTATGCTTTGAGAAGTAATAAGTATTTTGAATAGTGAAGAAGTAAAGTAAGAAAAGAAGATAGAATTTCAGTTTTAAGGAGTATGCTTTGAGAAGTAATAAGTATTTTGAAAAGTGAAGAAGTGAAGTAAGAAAAGAAGATAGAATTTCAGTTTTAAAGAGTATGTTTTGAGAAGTAATAAGTATTTTGAAAAGTGAAGAAGTAAAGTAAGAAAAGAAGATAGAATTTCAGTTTTAAGGAGTATGCTTTGAGAAGTAATAAGTATTTAGAAAAGTGAAGAAGTGAAGTAAGAAAAAAAGATAGAATTTCAGTTTTAAGGAGTTTGCTTTGAGAAGTAATAAGTATTTTGAATAGTGAAGAAGTGAAGTAAGAAAAGAAGATAGAATTTCAGTTTTAAGGAGTTTGCTTTGAGAAGTAATAAGTATTTCTAAAAGTGAAGAAGTGAAGTAAGAAAAGAAGATAGAATTTCAGTTTTAAGGAGTATGCTTTGAGAAGTAATAAGTATTTCTAAAAGTGAAGAAGTGAAATAAGAAAAGAAGATAGAATTTCAGTTTTAAGGAGTATGCTTTGAGAAGTAATAAGTATTTAGAAAAGTGAAGAAGTGAAGTAAGAAAAGAAGATAGAATTTCAGTTTTAAGGAGTATGCTTTGAGAAGTAATAAGTATTTAGAAAAGTGAAGAAGTGAAGTAAGAAAAGAAGATAGAATTTCAGTTTTAAGGAGTTTGCTTTGAGAAGTAATAAGTATTTTGAAAAGTGAAGAAGTAAAGTAAGAAAAGAAGAGAGAATTTCAGTTTTAAAGAGTAGGCTTTGAGAAGTAATAAGTATTTAGAAAAGTGAAGAAGTAAAGTAAGAAAAGAAGATAGAATTTCAGTTTTAAGGAGTATGCTTTGAGAAGAAATAAGTATTTCGAAAAGTGAAGAAGTGAAGTATGAAAAGAAGATAGAATTTCAGTTTTAAAGAGTATGCTTTGAGAAGTAATAAGTATTTAGAAAAGTGAAGAAGTGAAGTAAGAAAAGAAGATAGAATTTCAGTTTTAAAGAGTATGCTTTGAGAAGTAATAAGTATTTTGAAAAGTGAAGAAGTAAAGTAAGAAAAGAAGATAGAATTTCAGTTTTAAAGAGTATGCTTTGAGAAGTAATAAGTATTTTGAATAGTGAAGAAGTGAAGTAAGAAAAGAAGATAGAATTTCAGTTTTAAGGAGTTTGCTTTGAGAAGTAATAAGTATTTTGAAAAGTGAAGAAGTAAAGTAAGAAAAGAAGATAGAATTTCAGTTTTAAGTATTATGCTTTGAGAAGTAATAAGTATTTTGAAAAGTGAAGAAGTAAAGTAAGAAAAGAAGAAAGAATTTCAGTTTTAAGGAGTATGCTTTGAGAAGTAATAAGTATTTAGAAAAGTGAAGAAGTAAAGTAAGAAAAGAAGATAGAATTTCAGTTTTAAGGAGTATGCTTTGAGAAGTAATAAGTATTTAGAAAAGTGAAGAAGTAAAGTAAGAAAAGAAGATAGAATTTCAGTTTTAAGGAGTATGCTTTGAGAAGTAATAAGTATTTAGAAAAGTGAATAAGTAAAGTAAGAAAAGAAGATAGAATTTCAGTTTTAAGTATTATGCTTTGAGAAGTAATAAGTATTTTGAATAGTGAAGAAGTAAAGTAAGAAAAGAAGATAGAATTTCAGTTTTAAGGAGTATGCTTTGAGAAGTAATAAGTATTTTGAAAAGTGAAGAAGTGAAGTAAGAAAAGAAGATAGAATTTCAGTTTTAAGTATTATGCTTTGAGAAGGCATAAGTATTTAGAAAAGTGAAGAAGTGAAGTAAGAAAAGAAGATAGAATTTCAGTTTTAAGGAGTATGCTTTGAGAAGTAATAAGTATTTAGAAAAGTGAAGAAGTAAAGTAAGAAAAGAAGATAGATATTCAGTTTTAAGGAGTTTTGCTTTGAGAAGTAATAAGTATTTCTAAAAGTGAAGAAGTAAAGTAAGAAAAGAAGATAGAATTTCAGTTTTAAGGAGTATGCTTTGAGAAGTAATAAGTATTTTGAAAAGTGAAGAAGTAAAGTAAGAAAAGAAGATAGAATTTCAGTTTTAAGGAGTATGCTTTGAGAAGTAATAAGTATTTAGAAAAGTGAAGAAGTGAAGTAAGAAAAAAAGATAGAATTTCAGTTTTAAGGAGTTTGCTTTGAGAAGTAATAAGTATTTTGAATAGTGAAGAAGTGAAGTAAGAAAAGAAGATAGAATTTCAGTTTTAAGGAGTTTGCTTTGAGAAGTAATAAGTATTTCTAAAAGTGAAGAAGTGAAGTAAGAAAAGAAGATAGAATTTCAGTTTTAAGGAGTATGCTTTGAGAAGTAATAAGTATTTCTAAAAGTGAAGAAGTGAAATAAGAAAAGAAGATAGAATTTCAGTTTTAAGGAGTATGCTTTGAGAAGTAATAAGTATTTAGAAAAGTGAAGAAGTGAAGTAAGAAAAGAAGATAGAATTTCAGTTTTAAGGAGTATGCTTTGAGAAGTAATAAGTATTTAGAAAAGTGAAGAAGTGAAGTAAGAAAAGAAGATAGAATTTCAGTTTTAAGGAGTTTGCTTTGAGAAGTAATAAGTATTTTGAAAAGTGAAGAAGTAAAGTAAGAAAAGAAGAGAGAATTTCAGTTTTAAAGAGTAGGCTTTGAGAAGTAATAAGTATTTAGAAAAGTGAAGAAGTAAAGTAAGAAAAGAAGATAGAATTTCAGTTTTAAGGAGTATGCTTTGAGAAGAAATAAGTATTTCGAAAAGTGAAGAAGTGAAGTATGAAAAGAAGATAGAATTTCAGTTTTAAAGAGTATGCTTTGAGAAGTAATAAGTATTTAGAAAAGTGAAGAAGTGAAGTAAGAAAAGAAGATAGAATTTCAGTTTTAAAGAGTATGCTTTTGAGAAGTAATAAGTATTTAGAAAAGTGAAGAAGTAAAGTAAGAAAAGAAGATAGATATTCAGTTTTAAGGAGTTTGCTTTGAGAAGTAATAAGTATTTCTAAAAGTGAAGAAGTAAAGTAAGAAAAGAAGATAGAATTTCAGTTTTAAGGAGTATGCTTTGAGAAGTAATAAGTATTTTGAAAAGTGAAGAAGTGAAGTAAGAAAAGAAGATAGAATTTCAGTTTTAAGGAGTATGCTTTGAGAAGTAATAAGTATTTCGAAAAGTGAAGAAGTAAAGTAAGAAAAGAAGATAGAATTTCAGTTTTAAGGAGTAGGCTTTGAGAAGTAATAAGTATTTTGAAAAAGTGAAGAAGTAAAGTAAGAAAAGAAGATAGAATTTCAGTTTTAAGGAGTATGCTTTGAGAAGTAATAAGTATTTAGAAAAGTGAAGAAGTAAAGTAAGAAAAGAAGATAGAATTTCAGTTTTAAGGAGTATGCTTTGAGAAGTAATAAGTATTTAGAAAAGTGAATAAGTAAAGTAAGAAAAGAAGATAGAATTTCAGTTTTAAGTATTATGCTTTGAGAAGTAATAAGTATTTTGAATAGTGAAGAAGTAAAGTAAGAAAAGAAGATAGAATTTCAGTTTTAAGGAGTATGCTTTGAGAAGTAATAAGTATTTTGAAAAGTGAAGAAGTGAAGTAAGAAAAGAAGATAGAATTTCAGTTTTAAAGAGTATGTTTTGAGAAGTAATAAGTATTTTGAAAAGTGAAGAAGTAAAGTAAGAAAAGAAGATAGAATTTCAGTTTTAAGGAGTATGCTTTGAGAAGTAATAAGTATTTAGAAAAGTGAAGAAGTGAAGTAAGAAAAGAAGATAGAATTTCAGTTTTAAGTATTATGCTTTGAGAAGGCATAAGTATTTAGAAAAGTGAAGAAGTGAAGAAAGAAAAGAAGATAGAATTTCAGTTTTAAGTATTATGTTTTGAGAAGTAATAAGTATTTTGAAAAGTGAAGAAGTGAAGTAAGAAAAGAAGATAGAATTTCAGTTTTAAGGAGTATGCTTTGAGAAGTAATAAGTATTTTGAAAAGTGAAGAAGTAAAGTAAGAAAAAAAGATAGAATTTCAGTTTTAAGGAGTTTGCTTTGAGAAGTAATAAGTATTTTGAATAGTGAAGAAGTGAAGTAAGAAAAGAAGATAGAATTTCAGTTTTAAGGAGTTTGCTTTGAGAAGTAATAAGTATTTCTAAAAGTGAAGAAGTGAAGTAAGAAAAGAAGATAGAATTTCAGTTTTAAGGAGTAGGCTTTGAGAAGTAATAAGTATTTCTAAAAGTGAAGAAGTGAAATAAGAAAAGAAGATAGAATTTCAGTTTTAAGGAGTATGCTTTGAGAAGTAATAAGTATTTAGAAAAGTGAAGAAGTGAAGTAAGAAAAGAAGATAGAATTTCAGTTTTAAGGAGTATGCTTTGAGAAGTAATAAGTATTTAGAAAAGTGAAGAAGTGAAGTAAGAAAAGAAGATAGAATTTCAGTTTTAAGGAGTTTGCTTTGAGAAGTAATAAGTATTTTGAAAAGTGAAGAAGTAAAGTAAGAAAAGAAGAGAGAATTTCAGTTTTAAAGAGTAGGCTTTGAGAAGTAATAAGTATTTAGAAAAGTGAAGAAGTAAAGTAAGAAAAGAAGATAGAATTTCAGTTTTAAGGAGTATGCTTTGAGAAGAAATAAGTATTTCGAAAAGTGAAGAAGTGAAGTATGAAAAGAAGATAGAATTTCAGTTTTAAAGAGTATGCTTTGAGAAGTAATAAGTATTTAGAAAAGTGAAGAAGTGAAGTAAGAAAAGAAGATAGAATTTCAGTTTTAAAGAGTATGCTTTGAGAAGTAATAAGTATTTTGAAAAGTGAAGAAGTAAAGTAAGAAAAGAAGATAGAATTTCAGTTTTAAAGAGTATGCTTTGAGAAGTAATAAGTATTTTGAATAGTGAAGAAGTGAAGTAAGAAAAGAAGATAGAATTTCAGTTTTAAGGAGTTTGCTTTGAGAAGTAATAAGTATTTTGAAAAGTGAAGAAGTAAAGTAAGAAAAGAAGATAGAATTTCAGTTTTAAGGAGTATGCTTTGAGAAGTAATAAGTATTTTGAAAAGTGAAGAAGTGAAGAAAGAAAAGAAGATAGAATTTTCAGTTTTAAGGAGTATGCTTTGAGAAGTAATAAGTATTTAGAAAAGTGAAGAAGTAAAGTAAGAAAAGAAGATAGAATTTCAGTTTTAAGGAGTATGCTTTGAGAAGTAATAAGTATTTAGAAAAGTGAAGAAGTAAAGTAAGAAAAGAAGATAGAATTTCAGTTTTAAAGAGTATGTTTTGAGAAGTAATAAGTATTTTGAAAAGTGAAGAAGTAAAGTAAGAAAAGAAGATAGAATTTCAGTTTTAAGGAGTATGCTTTGAGAAGTAATAAGTATTTAGAAAAGTGAAGAAGTGAAGTAAGAAAAAAAAGATAGAATTTCAGTTTTAAGGAGTTTGCTTTGAGAAGTAATAAGTATTTTGAATAGTGAAGAAGTGAAGTAAGAAAAGAAGATAGAATTTCAGTTTTAAGGAGTTTGCTTTGAGAAGTAATAAGTATTTCTAAAAGTGAAGAAGTGAAGTAAGAAAAGAAGATAGAATTTCAGTTTTAAGGAGTATGCTTTGAGAAGTAATAAGTATTTCTAAAAGTGAAGAAGTAAAGTAAGAAAAGAAGATAGAATTTCAGTTTTAAGTATTATGCTTTGAGAAGTAATAAGTATTTTGAATAGTGAAGAAGTAAAGTAAGAAAAGAAGATAGAATTTCAGTTTTAAGGAGTATGCTTTGAGAAGTAATAAGTATTTTGAAAAGTGAAGAAGTGAAGTAAGAAAAGAAGATAGAATTTCAGTTTTAAAGAGTATGTTTTGAGAAGTAATAAGTATTTTGAAAAGTGAAGAAGTAAAGTAAGAAAAGAAGATAGAATTTCAGTTTTAAGGAGTATGCTTTGAGAAGTAATAAGTATTTAGAAAAGTGAAGAAGTGAAGTAAGAAAAAAAAGATAGAATTTCAGTTTTAAGGAGTTTGCTTTGAGAAGTAATAAGTATTTTGAATAGTGAAGAAGTGAAGTAAGAAAAGAAGATAGAATTTCAGTTTTAAGGAGTTTGCTTTGAGAAGTAATAAGTATTTCTAAAAGTGAAGAAGTGAAGTAAGAAAAGAAGATAGAATTTCAGTTTTAAGGAGTATGCTTTGAGAAGTAATAAGTATTTCTAAAAGTGAAGAAGTGAAATAAGAAAAGAAGATAGAATTTCAGTTTTAAGGAGTATGCTTTGAGAAGTAATAAGTATTTAGAAAAGTGAAGAAGTGAAGTAAGAAAAGAAGATAGAATTTCAGTTTTAAGGAGTATGCTTTGAGAAGTAATAAGTATTTAGAAAAGTGAAGAAGTGAAGTAAGAAAAGAAGATAGAATTTCAGTTTTAAGGAGTTTGCTTTGAGAAGTAATAAGTATTTAGAAAAGTGAAGAAGTAAAGTAAGAAAAGAAGATAGAATTTCAGTTTTAAGGAGTATGCTTTGAGAAGTAATAAGTATTTCTAAAAGTGAAGAAGTGAAGTAAGAAAAGAAGATAGATATTCAGTTTTAAGGAGTTTGCTTTGAGAAGTAATAAGTATTTAGAAAAGTGAAGAAGTAAAGTAAGAAAAGAAGATAGCATTTCAGTTTTAAGGAGTATGCTTTGAGAAGTAATAAGTATTTAGAAAAGTGAAGAAGTGAAGTAAGAAAAGAAGATAGAATTTCAGTTTTAAGTATTATGCTTTGAGAAGGCATAAGTATTTAGAAAAGTGAAGAAGTGAAGAAAGAAAAGAAGATAGAATTTCAGTTTTAAGTATTATGTTTTGAGAAGTAATAAGTATTTTGAAAAGTGAAGAAGTGAAGTAAGAAAAGAAGATAGAATTTCAGTTTTAAGGAGTATGCTTTGAGAAGTAATAAGTATTTTGAAAAGTGAAGAAGTGAAGTAAGAAAAAAAGATAGAATTTCAGTTTTAAGGAGTTTGCTTTGAGAAGTAATAAGTATTTTGAATAGTGAAGAAGTGAAGTAAGAAAAGAAGATAGAATTTCAGTTTTAAGGAGTTTGCTTTGAGAAGTAATAAGTATTTCTAAAAGTGAAGAAGTGAAGTAAGAAAAGAAGATAGAATTTCAGTTTTAAGGAGTATGCTTTGAGAAGTAATAAGTATTTCTAAAAGTGAAGAAGTGAAATAAGAAAAGAAGATAGAATTTCAGTTTTAAGGAGTATGCTTTGAGAAGTAATAAGTATTTAGAAAAGTGAAGAAGTGAAGTAAGAAAAGAAGATAGAATTTCAGTTTTAAGGAGTATGCTTTGAGAAGTAATAAGTATTTAGAAAAGTGAAGAAGTGAAGTAAGAAAAGAAGATAGAATTTCAGTTTTAAGGAGTTTGCTTTGAGAAGTAATAAGTATTTTGAAAAGTGAAGAAGTAAAGTAAGAAAAGAAGAGAGAATTTCAGTTTTAAAGAGTAGGCTTTGAGAAGTAATAAGTATTTAGAAAAGTGAAGAAGTAAAGTAAGAAAAGAAGATAGAATTTCAGTTTTAAGGAGTATGCTTTGAGAAGAAATAAGTATTTCGAAAAGTGAAGAAGTGAAGTATGAAAAGAAGATAGAATTTCAGTTTTAAAGAGTATGCTTTGAGAAGTAATAAGTATTTAGAAAAGTGAAGAAGTGAAGTAAGAAAAGAAGATAGAATTTCAGTTTTAAAGAGTATGCTTTGAGAAGTAATAAGTATTTTGAAAAGTGAAGAAGTAAAGTAAGAAAAGAAGATAGAATTTCAGTTTTAAAGAGTATGCTTTGAGAAGTAATAAGTATTTTGAATAGTGAAGAAGTGAAGTAAGAAAAGAAGATAGAATTTCAGTTTTAAGGAGTTTGCTTTGAGAAGTAATAAGTATTTTGAAAAGTGAAGAAGTAAAGTAAGAAAAGAAGATAGAATTTCAGTTTTAAGGAGTATGCTTTGAGAAGTAATAAGTATTTTGAAAAGTGAAGAAGTAAAGTAAGAAAAGAAGATAGAATTTCAGTTTTAAGGAGTATGCTTTGAGAAGTAATAAGTATTTAGAAAAGTGAAGAAGTAAAGTAAGAAAAGAAGATAGAATTTCAGTTTTAAGGAGTATGCTTTGAGAAGTAATAAGTATTTAGAAAAGTGAAGAAGTAAAGTAAGAAAAGAAGATAGAATTTCAGTTTTAAAGAGTATGTTTTGAGAAGTAATAAGTATTTTGAAAAGTGAAGAAGTAAAGTAAGAAAAGAAGATAGAATTTCAGTTTTTAAGGAGTATGCTTTGAGAAGTAATAAGTATTTAGAAAAGTGAAGAAGTGAAGTAAGAAAAAAAGATAGAATTTCAGTTTTAAGGAGTTTGCTTTGAGAAGTAATAAGTATTTTGAATAGTGAAGAAGTGAAGTAAGAAAAGAAGATAGAATTTCAGTTTTAAGGAGTTTGCTTTGAGAAGTAATAAGTATTTCTAAAAGTGAAGAAGTGAAGTAAGAAAAGAAGATAGAATTTCAGTTTTAAGGAGTATGCTTTGAGAAGTAATAAGTATTTCTAAAAGTGAAGAAGTAAAGTAAGAAAAGAAGATAGAATTTCAGTTTTAAGTATTATGCTTTGAGAAGTAATAAGTATTTTGAATAGTGAAGAAGTAAAGTAAGAAAAGAAGATAGAATTTCAGTTTTAAGGAGTATGCTTTGAGAAGTAATAAGTATTTTGAAAAGTGAAGAAGTGAAGTAAGAAAAGAAGATAGAATTTCAGTTTTAAAGAGTATGTTTTGAGAAGTAATAAGTATTTTGAAAAGTGAAGAAGTAAAGTAAGAAAAGAAGATAGAATTTCAGTTTTAAGGAGTATGCTTTGAGAAGTAATAAGTATTTAGAAAAGTGAAGAAGTGAAGTAAGAAAAAAAGATAGAATTTCAGTTTTAAGGAGTTTGCTTTGAGAAGTAATAAGTATTTTGAATAGTGAAGAAGTGAAGTAAGAAAAGAAGATAGAATTTCAGTTTTAAGGAGTTTGCTTTGAGAAGTAATAAGTATTTCTAAAAGTGAAGAAGTGAAGTAAGAAAAGAAGATAGAATTTCAGTTTTAAGGAGTATGCTTTGAGAAGTAATAAGTATTTCTAAAAGTGAAGAAGTGAAATAAGAAAAGAAGATAGAATTTCAGTTTTAAGGAGTATGCTTTGAGAAGTAATAAGTATTTAGAAAAGTGAAGAAGTGAAGTAAGAAAAGAAGATAGAATTTCAGTTTTAAGGAGTATGCTTTGAGAAGTAATAAGTATTTAGAAAAGTGAAGAAGTGAAGTAAGAAAAGAAGATAGAATTTCAGTTTTAAGGAGTTTGCTTTGAGAAGTAATAAGTATTTTGAAAAGTGAAGAAGTAAAGTAAGAAAAGAAGAGAGAATTTCAGTTTTAAAGAGTAGGCTTTGAGAAGTAATAAGTATTTAGAAAAGTGAAGAAGTAAAGTAAGAAAAGAAGATAGAATTTCAGTTTTAAGGAGTATGCTTTGAGAAGAAATAAGTATTTCGAAAAGTGAAGAAGTGAAGTATGAAAAGAAGATAGAATTTCAGTTTTAAAGAGTATGCTTTGAGAAGTAATAAGTATTTAGAAAAGTGAAGAAGTGAAGTAAGAAAAGAAGATAGAATTTCAGTTTTAAAGAGTATGCTTTGAGAAGTAATAAGTATTTTGAAAAGTGAAGAAGTAAAGTAAGAAAAGAAGATAGAATTTCAGTTTTAAAGAGTATGCTTTGAGAAGTAATAAGTATTTTGAATAGTGAAGAAGTGAAGTAAGAAAAGAAGATAGAATTTCAGTTTTAAGGAGTTTGCTTTGAGAAGTAATAAGTATTTTGAAAAGTGAAGAAGTAAAGTAAGAAAAGAAGATAGAATTTCAGTTTTAAGTATTATGCTTTGAGAAGTAATAAGTATTTTGAAAAAGTGAAGAAGTAAAGTAAGAAAAGAAGAAAGAATTTCAGTTTTAAGGAGTATGCTTTGAGAAGTAATAAGTATTTAGAAAAGTGAAGAAGTAAAGTAAGAAAAGAAGATAGAATTTCAGTTTTAAGGAGTATGCTTTGAGAAGTAATAAGTATTTAGAAAAGTGAAGAAGTAAAGTAAGAAAAGAAGATAGAATTTCAGTTTTAAGGAGTATGCTTTGAGGAAGTAATAAGTATTTAGAAAAGTGAATAAGTAAAGTAAGAAAAGAAGATAGAATTTCAGTTTTAAGTATTATGCTTTGAGAAGTAATAAGTATTTTGAATAGTGAAGAAGTAAAGTAGAAAAGAAGATAGAATTTCAGTTTTAAGGAGTATGCTTTGAGAAGTAATAAGTATTTTGAAAAGTGAAGAAGTGAAGTAAGAAAAGAAGATAGAATTTCAGTTTTAAAGAGTATGTTTTGAGAAGTAATAAGTATTTTGAAAAGTGAAGAAGTAAAGTAAGAAAAGAAGATAGAATTTCAGTTTTAAGGAGTATGCTTTGAGAAGAAATAAGTATTTCGAAAAGTGAAGAAGTAAAGTAAGAAAAGAAGATAGCATTTCAGTTTTAAGGAGTATGCTTTGAGAAGTAATAAGTATTTAGAAAAGTGAAGAAGTGAAGTAAGAAAAGAAGATAGAATTTCAGTTTTAAGCATTATGTTTTGAGAAGTAATAAGTATTTAGAATAGTGAAGAAGTGAAGTAAGAAAAGAAGATAGAATTTCAGTTTTAAGTATTATGTTTTGAGAAGTAATAAGTATTTAGAAAAGTGAAGAAGTAAAGTAAGAAAAGAAGATAGAATTTCAGTTTTAAGGAGTAGGCTTTGAGAAGTAATAAGTATTTTGAAAAGTGAAGAAGTGAAGTAAGAAAAGAGATAGA
>CAMPDV010006114.1:0-23571 GCA_946699065.1 Loxodes magnus | reverse complement strand
AACAAAGTATGAAAAAAAGTTAGTTTATTTTTTTAGAGAAAAAAAGGATAGTTTTTGAAGTGTTTTGGAGTGAGAATACGAAATTTTAATATCAGAGTGAGTTAACAAAGTATGAAAAAAAGTTAGTTTATTTTTTTTAGAGAAAAAAAGGATAGTTTTTGAAGTGTTTTGGAGTGAGAATACGAAATTTTAATATCAGAGTGAGTTAACAAAGTATGAAAAAAAGTTAGTTTATTTTTTT
This sequence comes from Loxodes magnus, assembly GCA_946699065.1. Lineage (NCBI taxonomy): Eukaryota > Ciliophora > Karyorelictea > Loxodida > Loxodidae > Loxodes > Loxodes magnus. The sequence continues at coordinate 23,330 of CAMPDV010006114.1, read as the reverse complement.
AGAGAAAAAAAGGATAGTTTTTGAAGTGTTTTGGAGTGAGAATACGAAATTTTAATATCAGAGTGAGTTAACAAAGTATGAAAAAAAGTTAGTTTATTTTTTTAGAGAAAAAAAGGATAGTTTTTGAATTGTTTTGGAGTGAGAATACGAAATTTTAATATCAGAGTGAGTTAACAAAGTATGAAAAAAAGTTAGTTTATTTTTTTAGAGAAAAAAAGGATAGTTTTTGAAGTGTTTTGGAGTGAGAATACGAAATTTTAATATCAGAGTGAGTTAACAAAGTATGAAAAAAAAGTTAGTAATTTTTTTAGAGAAAAAAAAGGATAGTTTTTGAAGTGTTTGGAGTGAGAATACGAAATTTTAATATCAGAGTGAGTTAACAAAGTATGAAAAAAAGTTAGTTTATTTTTTTAGAGAAAAAAAGGATAGTTTTTGAAGTGTTTTGGAGTGAGAATACGAAATTTTAATATCAGAGTGAGTTAACAAAGTATGAAAAAAAGTTAGTAATTTTTTTAGAGAAAAAAAGGATAGTTTTTGAAGTGTTTTGGAGTGAGAATACGAAATTTTAATATCAGAGTGAGTTAACAAAGTATGAAAAAAAGTTAGTAATTTTTTTAGAGAAAAAAAGGATAGTTTTTGAAGTGTTTTGGAGTGAGAATACGAAATTTTAATATCAGAGTGAGTTAACAAAGTATGAAAAAAAGTTAGTAATTTTTTTAGAGAAAAAAAGGATAGTTTTTGAAGTGTTTTGGAGTGAGAATACGAAATTTTAATATCAGAGTGAGTTAACAAAGTATGAAAAAAAGTTAGTTTATTTTTTTTAGAGAAAAAAAGGATAGTTTTTGAATTGTTTTGGAGTGAGAATACGAAATTTTAATATCAGAGTGAGTTAACAAAGTATGAAAAAAAGTTAGTAATTTTTTTAGAGAAAAAAAGGATAGTTTTTGAAGTGTTTTGGAGTGAGAATACGAAATTTTAATATCAGAGTGAGTTAACAAAGTATGAAAAAAAGTTAGTTTATTTTTTTAGAGAAAAAAAGGATAGTTTTTGAATTGTTTTGGAGTGAGAATACGAAATTTTAATATCAGAGTGAGTTAACAAAGGTAGAAAATAAGTTAGTAATTTTTTTAGAGAAAAAAAGGATAGTTTTTGAAGTGTTTTGGAGTGAGAATACGAAATTTTAATATCAGAGTGAGTTAACAAAGTATGAAAAAAAGTTAGTTTATTTTTTTAGAGAAAAAAAGGATAGTTTTTGAAGTGTTTTGGAGTGAGAATACGAAATTTTAATATCAGAGTGAGTTAACAAAGTATGAAAAAAAGTTAGTAATTTTTTTAGAGAAAAAAAGCATAGTTTTTGAAGTGTTTTGGAGTGAGAATACGAAATTTTAATATCAGAGTGAGTTAACAAAGTATGAAAAAAAGTTAGTTTATTTTTTTAGAGAAAAAAAGGATAGTTTTTGAAGTGTTTTGGAGTGAGAATACGAAATTTTAATATCAGAGTGAGTTAACAAAGTATGAAAAAAAGTTAGTAATTTTTTTAGAGAAAAAAAGGATAGTTTTTGAAGTGTTTTGGAGTGAGAATACGAAATTTTAATATCAGAGTGAGTTAACAAAGTATGAAAAAAAGTTAGTTTATTTTTTTAGAGAAAAAAAGGATAGTTTTTGAAGTGTTTTGGAGTGAGAATACGAAATTTTAATATCAGAGTGAGTTAACAAAGTATGAAAAAAAGTTAGTTAATTTTTTTTAGAGAAAAAAAGGATAGTTTTTGAAGTGTTTTGGAGTGAGAATACGAAATTTTAATATCAGAGTGAGTTAACAAAGTATGAAAAAAAGTTAGTTTATTTTTTTAGAGAAAAAAAAGGATAGTTTTTGAAGTGTTTTGGAGTGAGAATACGAAATTTTAATATCAGAGTGAGTTAACAAAGTATGAAAAAAGTTAGTAATTTTTTTAGAGAAAAAAAGGATAGTTTTTGAAGTGTTTTGGAGTGAGAATACGAAATTTTAATATCAGAGTGAGTTAACAAAGTATGAAAAAAAGTTAGTAATTTTTTTAGAGAAAAAAAGGATAGTTTTTGAAGTGTTTTGGAGTGAGAATACGAAATTTTAATATCAGAGTGAGTTAACAAAGTATGAAAAAAAGTTAGTAATTTTTTTAGAGAAAAAAAGGATAGTTTTTGAAGTGTTTTGGAGTGAGAATACGAAATTTTAATATCAGAGTGAGTTAACAAAGTATGAAAAAAAGTTAGTTTATTTTTTTAGAGAAAAAAAGGATAGTTTTTGAATTGTTTTGGAGTGAGAATACGAAATTTTAATATCAGAGTGAGTTAACAAAGTATGAAAAAAAGTTAGTTTATTTTTTTAGAGAAAAAAAGGATAGTTTTTTGAAGTGTTTTGGAGTGAGAATACGAAATTTTAATATCAGAGTGAGTTAACAAAGTATGAAAAAAAGTTAGTAATTTTTTTAGAGAAAAAAAGGATAGTTTTTGAATTGTTTTGGAGTGAGAATACGAAATTTTAATATCAGAGTGAGTTAACAAAGGTAGAAAATAAGTTAGTAATTTTTTTAGAGAAAAAAAGGATAGTTTTTTGAAGTGTTTTTGGAGTGAGAATACGAAATTTTAATATCAGAGTGAGTTAACAAAGTATGAAAAAAAAGTTAGTAATTTTTTTAGAGAAAAAAAGGATAGTTTTTGAAGTGTTTTGGAGTGAGAATACGAAATTTTAATATCAGAGTGAGTTAACAAAGTATGAAAAAAAGTTAGTTTATTTTTTTAGAGAAAAAAAGGATAGTTTTTGAAGTGTTTTGGAGTGAGAATACGAAATTTTAATATCAGAGTGAGTTAACAAAGTATGAAAAAAAGTTAGTTTATTTTTTTAGAGAAAAAAAGGATAGTTTTTGAAGTGTTTTGGAGTGAGAATACGAAATTTTAATATCAGAGTGAGTTAACAAAGTATGAAAAAAAAGTTTGTAATTTTTTTAGAGAAAAAAAGGATAGTTTTTGAAGTGTTTTGGAGTGAGAATACGAAATTTTAATATCAGAGTGAGTTAACAAAGTATGAAAAAAAGTTAGTTTATTTTTTTAGAGAAAAAAAGGATAGTTTTTGAATTGTTTTGGAGTGAGAATACGAAATTTTAATATCAGAGTGAGTTAACAAAGTATGAAAAAAAGTTAGTTTATTTTTTTAGAGAAAAAAAGGATAGTTTTTGAAGTGTTTTGGAGTGAGAATACGAAATTTTAATATCAGAGTGAGTTAACAAAGTATGAAAAAAAGTTAGTTTATTTTTTTAGAGAAAAAAAGGATAGTTTTTGAAGTGTTTTGGAGTGAGAATACGAAATTTTAATATCAGAGTGAGTTAACAAAGGTAGAAAAAAAGTTAGTAATTTTTTTAGAGAAAAAAAGGATAGTTTTTGAAGTGTTTTGGAGTGAGAATACGAAATTTTAATATCAGAGTGAGTTAACAAAGTATGAAAAAAAGTTAGTAATTTTTTTAGAGAAAAAAAAGGATAGTTTTTGAAGTGTTTTGGAGTGAGAATACGAAATTTTAATATCAGAGTGAGTTAACAAAGTATGAAAAAAAGTTAGTAATTTTTTTAGAGAAAAAAAGCATAGTTTTTGAAGTGTTTTGGAGTGAGAATACGAAATTTTAATATCAGAGTGAGTTAACAAAGTATGAAAAAAAGTTAGTAATTTTTTTAGAGAAAAAAAGGATAGTTTTTGAAGTGTTTTGGAGTGAGAATACGAAATTTTAATATCAGAGTGAGTTAACAAAGTATGAAAAAAAGTTAGTTTATTTTTTTAGAGAAAAAAAGGATAGTTTTTGAAGTGTTTTGGAGTGAGAATACGAAATTTTAATATCAGAGTGAGTTAACAAAGTATGAAAAAAAGTTAGTTTATTTTTTTAGAGAAAAAAAGGATAGTTTTTGAAGTGTTTTGGAGTGAGAATACGAAATTTTAATATCAGAGTGAGTTAACAAAGGTATGAAAAAAAGTTAGTAATTTTTTTAGAGAAAAAAAGGATAGTTTTTGAAGTGTTTTGGAGTGAGAATACGAAATTTTAATATCAGAGTGAGTTAACAAAGTATGAAAAAAAGTTAGTTTATTTTTTTAGAGAAAAAAAGGATAGTTTTTGAAGTGTTTTGGAGTGAGAATACGAAATTTTAATATCAGAGTGAGTTAACAAAGTATGAAAAAAAGTTAGTTTATTTTTTTAGAGAAAAAAAGGATAGTTTTTGAAGTGTTTTGGAGTGAGAATACGAAATTTTAATATCAGAGTGAGTTAACAAAGTATGAAAAAAAGTTTGTAATTTTTTTAGAGAAAAAAAGGATAGTTTTTGAAGTGTTTTGGAGTGAGAATACGAAATTTTAATATCAGAGTGAGTTAACAAAGTATGAAAAAAAGTTAGTTTATTTTTTTAGAGAAAAAAAGGATAGTTTTTGAAGTGTTTTGGAGTGAGAATACGAAATTTTAATATCAGAGTGAGTTAACAAAGGTAGAAAAAAAGTTAGTAATTTTTTTAGAGAAAAAAAGGATAGTTTTTGAAGTGTTTTGGAGTGAGAATACGAAATTTTAATATCAGAGTGAGATAACAAAGTATGAAAAAAAGTTAGTTTATTTTTTTAGAGAAAAAAAGGATAGTTTTTGAAGTGTTTTGGAGTGAGAATACGAAATTTTAATATCAGAGTGAGTTAACAAAGTATGAAAAAAAGTTAGTTTATTTTTTTAGAGAAAAAAAGGATAGTTTTTGAAGTGTTTTGGAGTGAGAATACGAAATTTTAATATCAGAGTGAGTTAACAAAGTATGAAAAAAAGTTAGTTTATTTTTTTAGAGAAAAAAAGGATAGTTTTTGAAGTGTTTTGGAGTGAGAATACGAAATTTTAATATCAGAGTGAGATAACAAAGTATGAAAAAAAGTTAGTAATTTTTTTAGAGAAAAAAAGGATAGTTTTTGAAGTGTTTTGGAGTGAGAATACGAAATTTTAATATCAGAGTGAGTTAACAAAGTATGAAAAAAAGTTAGTAATTTTTTTAGAGAAAAAAAGCATAGTTTTTGAAGTGTTTTGGAGTGAGAATACGAAATTTTAATATCAGAGTGAGTTAACAAAGTATGAAAAAAAGTTAGTAATTTTTTTAGAGAAAAAAAGGATAGTTTTTGAAGTGTTTTGGAGTGAGAATACGAAATTTTAATATCAGAGTGAGTTAACAAAGTATGAAAAAAAGTTAGTTTATTTTTTTAGAGAAAAAAAGGATAGTTTTTGAAGTGTTTTGGAGTGAGAATACGAAATTTTAATATCAGAGTGAGTTAACAAAGTATGAAAAAAAGTTAGTAATTTTTTTAGAGAAAAAAAGGATAGTTTTTGAAGTGTTTTGGAGTGAGAATACGAAATTTTAATATCAGAGTGAGTTAACAAAGTATGAAAAAAAGTTAGTAATTTTTTTAGAGAAAAAAAGGATAGTTTTTGAAGTGTTTTGGAGTGAGAATACGAAATTTTAATATCAGAGTGAGTTAACAAAGTATGAAAAAAAGTTTTTAATTTTTTTAGAGAAAAAAAGGATAGTTTTTGAAGTGTTTTGGAGTGAGAATACGAAATTTTAATATCAGAGTGAGTTAACAAAGTATGAAAAAAAGTTAGTTTATTTTTTTAGAGAAAAAAAGGATAGTTTTTGAAGTGTTTTGGAGTGAGAATACGAAATTTTAATATCAGAGTGAGTTAACAAAGGTAGAAAATAAGTTAGTAATTTTTTTAGAGAAAAAAAGGATAGTTTTTGAAGTGTTTTGGAGTGAGAATACGAAATTTTAATATCAGAGTGAGTTAACAAAGTATGAAAAAAAGTTAGTTTATTTTTTTAGAGAAAAAAAGGATAGTTTTTGAAGTGTTTTGGAGTGAGAATACGAAATTTTAATATCAGAGTGAGTTAACAAAGTATGAAAAAAAGTTTTTAATTTTTTTAGAGAAAAAAAGGATAGTTTTTGAAGTGTTTTGGAGTGAGAATACGAAATTTTAATATCAGAGTGAGTTAACAAAGGTAGAAAATAAGTTAGTAATTTTTTTAGAGAAAAAAAGGATAGTTTTTGAAGTGTTTTGGAGTGAGAATACGAAATTTTAATATCAGAGTGAGTTAACAAAGTATGAAAAAAAGTTAGTTTATTTTTTTAGAGAAAAAAAGGATAGTTTTTGAAGTGTTTTGGAGTGAGAATACGAAATTTTAATATCAGAGTGAGTTAACAAAGTATGAAAAAAAGTTAGTTTATTTTTTTAGAGAAAAAAAGGATAGTTTTTGAAGTGTTTTGGAGTGAGAATACGAAATTTTAATATCAGAGTGAGTTAACAAAGTATGAAAAAAAGTTAGTTTATTTTTTTAGAGAAAAAAAGGATAGTTTTTGAAGTGTTTTGGAGTGAGAATACGAAATTTTAATATCAGAGTGAGTTAACAAAGTATGAAAAAAAGTTAGTTTATTTTTTTAGAGAAAAAAAGGATAGTTTTTGAAGTGTTTTGGAGTGAGAATACGAAATTTTAATATCAGAGTGAGTTAACAAAGTATGAAAAAAAGTTAGTTTATTTTTTTAGAGAAAAAAAGGATAGTTTTTGAAGTGTTTTGGAGTGAGAATACGAAATTTTAATATCAGAGTGAGTTAACAAAGTATGAAAAAAAGTTAGTAATTTTTTTAGAGAAAAAAAGGATAGTTTTTGAAGTGTTTTGGAGTGAGAATACGAAATTTTAATATCAGAGTGAGTTAACAAAGTATGAAAAAAAGTTAGTTTATTTTTTTAGAGAAAAAAAGGATAGTTTTTGAATTGTTTTGGAGTGAGAATACGAAATTTTAATATCAGAGTGAGTTAACAAAGTATGAAAAAAAGTTAGTTTATTTTTTTAGAGAAAAAAAGGATAGTTTTTGAAGTGTTTTGGAGTGAGAATACGAAATTTTAATATCAGAGTGAGTTAACAAAGTATGAAAAAAAGTTAGTTTATTTTTTTAGAGAAAAAAAGGATAGTTTTTGAAGTGTTTTGGAGTGAGAATACGAAATTTTAATATCAGAGTGAGTTAACAAAGTATGAAAAAAAGTTAGTAATTTTTTTAGAGAAAAAAAGGATAGTTTTTGAAGTGTTTTGGAGTGAGAATACGAAATTTTAATATCAGAGTGAGTTAACAAAGTATGAAAAAAAGTTAGTTTATTTTTTTAGAGAAAAAAAGGATAGTTTTTGAAGTGTTTTGGAGTGAGAATACGAAATTTTAATATCAGAGTGAGTTAACAAAGTATGAAAAAAAGTTAGTAATTTTTTTAGAGAAAAAAAGCATAGTTTTTGAAGTGTTTTGGAGTGAGAATACGAAATTTTAATATCAGAGTGAGTTAACAAAGTATGAAAAAAAGTTAGTAATTTTTTTAGAGAAAAAAAGGATAGTTTTTGAAGTGTTTTGGAGTGAGAATACGAAATTTTAATATCAGAGTGAGTTAACAAAGTATGAAAAAAAGTTAGTTTATTTTTTTAGAGAAAAAAAGGATAGTTTTTGAAGTGTTTTGGAGTGAGAATACGAAATTTTAATATCAGAGTGAGTTAACAAAGTATGAAAAAAAGTTAGTTTATTTTTTTAGAGAAAAAAAGGATAGTTTTTGAAGTGTTTTGGAGTGAGAATACGAAATTTTAATATCAGAGTGAGTTAACAAAGTATGAAAAAAAGTTAGTAATTTTTTTAGAGAAAAAAAGGATAGTTTTTGAAGTGTTTTGGAGTGAGAATACGAAATTTTAATATCAGAGTGAGTTAACAAAGTATGAAAAAAAGTTAGTTTATTTTTTTAGAGAAAAAAAGGATAGTTTTTGAAGTGTTTTGGAGTGAGAATACGAAATTTTAATATCAGAGTGAGTTAACAAAGTATGAAAAAAAGTTAGTTTATTTTTTTAGAGAAAAAAAGGATAGTTTTTGAAGTGTTTTGGAGTGAGAATACGAAATTTTAATATCAGAGTGAGTTAACAAAGTATGAAAAAAAGTTTGTAATTTTTTTAGAGAAAAAAAGGATAGTTTTTGAAGTGTTTTGGAGTGAGAATACGAAATTTTAATATCAGAGTGAGTTAACAAAGTATGAAAAAAAGTTAGTTTATTTTTTTAGAGAAAAAAAGGATAGTTTTTGAAGTGTTTTGGAGTGAGAATACGAAATTTTAATATCAGAGTGAGTTAACAAAGGTAGAAAAAAAGTTAGTAATTTTTTTAGAGAAAAAAAGGATAGTTTTTGAAGTGTTTTGGAGTGAGAATACGAAATTTTAATATCAGAGTGAGATAACAAAGTATGAAAAAAAGTTAGTTTATTTTTTTAGAGAAAAAAAGGATAGTTTTTGAAGTGTTTTGGAGTGAGAATACGAAATTTTAATATCAGAGTGAGTTAACAAAGTATGAAAAAAAGTTAGTTTATTTTTTTAGAGAAAAAAAGGATAGTTTTTGAAGTGTTTTGGAGTGAGAATACGAAATTTTAATATCAGAGTGAGTTAACAAAGTATGAAAAAAAGTTAGTAATTTTTTTAGAGAAAAAAAGGATAGTTTTTGAAGTGTTTTGGAGTGAGAATACGAAATTTTAATATCAGAGTGAGATAACAAAGTATGAAAAAAAGTTAGTAATTTTTTTAGAGAAAAAAAGGATAGTTTTTGAAGTGTTTTGGAGTGAGAATACGAAATTTTAATATCAGAGTGAGTTAACAAAGTATGAAAAAAAGTTAGTAATTTTTTTAGAGAAAAAAAGCATAGTTTTTGAAGTGTTTTGGAGTGAGAATACGAAATTTTAATATCAGAGTGAGTTAACAAAGTATGAAAAAAAGTTAGTAATTTTTTTAGAGAAAAAAAGGATAGTTTTTGAAGTGTTTTGGAGTGAGAATACGAAATTTTAATATCAGAGTGAGTTAACAAAGTATGAAAAAAAGTTAGTTTATTTTTTTAGAGAAAAAAAGGATAGTTTTTGAAGTGTTTTGGAGTGAGAATACGAAATTTTAATATCAGAGTGAGTTAACAAAGTATGAAAAAAAGTTAGTAATTTTTTTAGAGAAAAAAAGGATAGTTTTTGAAGTGTTTTGGAGTGAGAATACGAAATTTTAATATCAGAGTGAGTTAACAAAGTATGAAAAAAAGTTAGTAATTTTTTTAGAGAAAAAAAGGATAGTTTTTGAAGTGTTTTGGAGTGAGAATACGAAATTTTAATATCAGAGTGAGTTAACAAAGTATGAAAAAAAGTTTTTAATTTTTTTAGAGAAAAAAAGGATAGTTTTTGAAGTGTTTTGGAGTGAGAATACGAAATTTTAATATCAGAGTGAGTTAACAAAGTATGAAAAAAAGTTAGTTTATTTTTTTAGAGAAAAAAAGGATAGTTTTTGAAGTGTTTTGGAGTGAGAATACGAAATTTTAATATCAGAGTGAGTTAACAAAGGTAGAAAATAAGTTAGTAATTTTTTTAGAGAAAAAAAGGATAGTTTTTGAAGTGTTTTGGAGTGAGAATACGAAATTTTAATATCAGAGTGAGTTAACAAAGTATGAAAAAAAGTTTTTAATTTTTTTAGAGAAAAAAAGGATAGTTTTTGAAGTGTTTTGGAGTGAGAATACGAAATTTTAATATCAGAGTGAGTTAACAAAGTATGAAAAAAAGTTTTTAATTTTTTTAGAGAAAAAAAGGATAGTTTTTGAAGTGTTTTGGAGTGAGAATACGAAATTTTAATATCAGAGTGAGTTAACAAAGGTAGAAAATAAGTTAGTAATTTTTTTAGAGAAAAAAAGGATAGTTTTTGAAGTGTTTTGGAGTGAGAATACGAAATTTTAATATCAGAGTGAGTTAACAAAGTATGAAAAAAAGTTAGTTTATTTTTTTAGAGAAAAAAAGGATAGTTTTTGAAGTGTTTTGGAGTGAGAATACGAAATTTTAATATCAGAGTGAGTTAACAAAGTATGAAAAAAAGTTAGTTTATTTTTTTAGAGAAAAAAAGGATAGTTTTTGAAGTGTTTTGGAGTGAGAATACGAAATTTTAATATCAGAGTGAGTTAACAAAGTATGAAAAAAAGTTAGTAATTTTTTTAGAGAAAAAAAGGATAGTTTTTGAAGTGTTTTGGAGTGAGAATACGAAATTTTAATATCAGAGTGAGTTAACAAAGTATGAAAAAAAGTTAGTTTATTTTTTTAGAGAAAAAAAGGATAGTTTTTGAAGTGTTTTGGAGTGAGAATACGAAATTTTAATATCAGAGTGAGTTAACAAAGTATGAAAAAAAGTTAGTAATTTTTTTAGAGAAAAAAAGGATAGTTTTTGAAGTGTTTTGGAGTGAGAATACGAAATTTTAATATCAGAGTGAGTTAACAAAGTATGAAAAAAAGTTAGTAATTTTTTTAGAGAAAAAAAGGATAGTTTTTGAAGTGTTTTGGAGTGAGAATACGAAATTTTAATATCAGAGTGAGTTAACAAAGTATGAAAAAAAGTTTGTAATTTTTTTAGAGAAAAAAAGGATAGTTTTTGAAGTGTTTTGGAGTGAGAATACGAAATTTTAATATCAGAGTGAGTTAACAAAGTATGAAAAAAAGTTAGTTTATTTTTTTAGAGAAAAAAAGGATAGTTTTTGAATTGTTTTGGAGTGAGAATACGAAATTTTAATATCAGAGTGAGTTAACAAAGTATGAAAAAAAGTTAGTAATTTTTTTAGAGAAAAAAAGGATAGTTTTTGAAGTGTTTTGGAGTGAGAATACGAAATTTTAATATCAGAGTGAGTTAACAAAGTATGAAAAAAAGTTAGTAATTTTTTTAGAGAAAAAAAGGATAGTTTTTGAAGTGTTTTGGAGTGAGAATACGAAATTTTAATATCAGAGTGAGTTAACAAAGTATGAAAAAAAGTTTGTAATTTTTTTTAGAGAAAAAAAGCATAGTTTTTGAAGTGTTTTGGAGTGAGAATACGAAATTTTAATATCAGAGTGAGTTAACAAAGGTAGAAAATAAGTTAGTAATTTTTTTAGAGAAAAAAAGGATAGTTTTTGAAGTGTTTTGGAGTGAGAATACGAAATTTTAATATCAGAGTGAGTTAACAAAGTATGAAAAAAAGTTAGTAATTTTTTTAGAGAAAAAAAGGATAGTTTTTGAAGTGTTTTGGAGTGAGAATACGAAATTTTAATATCAGAGTGAGTTAACAAAGTATGAAAAAAAGTTAGTAATTTTTTTAGAGAAAAAAAGGATAGCTTTTGAAGTGTTTTGGAGTGAGAATACGAAATTTTAATATCAGAGTGAGTTAACAAAGTATGAAAAAAAGTTAGTAATTTTTTTAGAGAAAAAAAGGATAGTTTTTGAAGTGTTTTGGAGTGAGAATACGAAATTTTAATATCAGAGTGAGTTAACAAAGTATGAAAAAAAGTTAGTTTATTTTTTTAGAGAAAAAAAGGATAGTTTTTGAAGTGTTTTGGAGTGAGAATACGAAATTTTAATATCAGAGTGAGTTAACAAAGTATGAAAAAAAGTTAGTTTATTTTTTTAGAGAAAAAAAGGATAGTTTTTGAAGTGTTTTGGAGTGAGAATACGAAATTTTAATATCAGAGTGAGATAACAAAGTATGAAAATAAGTTAGTAATTTTTTTAGAGAAAAAAAGGATAGTTTTTGAAGTGTTTTGGAGTGAGAATACGAAATTTTAATATCAGAGTGAGTTAACAAAGTATGAAAAAAAGTTAGTAATTTTTTTAGAGAAAAAAAGGATAGTTTTTGAAGTGTTTTGGAGTGAGAATACGAAATTTTAATATCAGAGTGAGTTAACAAAGTATGAAAAAAAGTTAGTTTATTTTTTTAGAGAAAAAAAGGATAGTTTTTGAAGTGTTTTGGAGTGAGAATACGAATTTTAATATCAGAGTGAGTTAACAAAGTATGAAAAAAAGTTAGTAATTTTTTTAGAGAAAAAAAGGATAGTTTTTGAAGTGTTTTGGAGTGAGAATACGAAATTTTAATATCAGAGTGAGTTAACAAAGTATGAAAAAAAGTTAGTTTATTTTTTTAGAGAAAAAAAGGATAGTTTTTGAATTGTTTTGGAGTGAGAATACGAAATTTTAATATCAGAGTGAGATAACAAAGTATGAAAAAAAGTTAGTAATTTTTTTAGAGAAAAAAAGGATAGTTTTTGAAGTGTTTTGGAGTGAGAATACGAAATTTTAATATCAGAGTGAGTTAACAAAGTATGAAAAAAAGTTAGTTTATTTTTTTAGAGAAAAAAAGGATAGTTTTTGAAGTGTTTTGGAGTGAGAATACGAAATTTTAATATCAGAGTGAGTTAACAAAGTATGAAAAAAAGTTAGTTTATTTTTTTAGAGAAAAAAAGGATAGTTTTTGAAGTGTTTTGGAGTGAGAATACGAAATTTTAATATCAGAGTGAGTTAACAAAGTATGAAAAAAAGTTAGTTTATTTTTTTAGAGAAAAAAAGGATAGTTTTTGAAGTGTTTTGGAGTGAGAATACGAAATTTTAATATCAGAGTGAGTTAACAAAGTATGAAAAAAAGTTAGTTTATTTTTTTAGAGAAAAAAAGGATAGTTTTTGAAGTGTTTTGGAGTGAGAATACGAAATTTTAATATCAGAGTGAGTTAACAAAGTATGAAAAAAAGTTAGTAATTTTTTTAGAGAAAAAAAGGATAGTTTTTGAAGTGTTTTGGAGTGAGAATACGAAATTTTAATATCAGAGTGAGTTAACAAAGTATGAAAAAAAGTTAGTTTATTTTTTTAGAGAAAAAAAGGATAGTTTTTGAATTGTTTTGGAGTGAGAATACGAAATTTTAATATCAGAGTGAGTTAACAAAGTATGAAAAAAAGTTAGTTTATTTTTTTAGAGAAAAAAAGGATAGTTTTTGAAGTGTTTTGGAGTGAGAATACGAAATTTTAATATCAGAGTGAGTTAACAAAGTATGAAAAAAAGTTAGTTTATTTTTTTAGAGAAAAAAAGGATAGTTTTTGAAGTGTTTTGGAGTGAGAATACGAAATTTTAATATCAGAGTGAGTTAACAAAGTATGAAAAAAAGTTAGTTTATTTTTTTAGAGAAAAAAAGGATAGTTTTTGAAGTGTTTTGGAGTGAGAATACGAAATTTTAATATCAGAGTGAGTTAACAAAGTATGAAAAAAAGTTAGTAATTTTTTTAGAGAAAAAAAGGATAGTTTTTGAAGTGTTTTGGAGTGAGAATACGAAATTTTAATATCAGAGTGAGTTAACAAAGTATGAAAAAAAGTTAGTTTATTTTTTTAGAGAAAAAAAGGATAGTTTTTGAAGTGTTTTGGAGTGAGAATACGAAATTTTAATATCAGAGTGAGTTAACAAAGTATGAAAAAAAGTTAGTAATTTTTTTAGAGAAAAAAAGGATAGTTTTTGAAGTGTTTTGGAGTGAGAATACGAAATTTTAATATCAGAGTGAGTTAACAAAGTATGAAAATAAGTTAGTAATTTTTTTAGAGAAAAAAAGGATAGTTTTTGAAGTGTTTTGGAGTGAGAATACGAAATTTTAATATCAGAGTGAGTTAACAAAGTATGAAAAAAAGTTTGTAATTTTTTTTAGAGAAAAAAAGGATAGTTTTTGAAGTGTTTTGGAGTGAGAATACGAAATTTTAATATCAGAGTGAGTTAACAAAGTATGAAAAAAAGTTAGTTTATTTTTTTAGAGAAAAAAAGGATAGTTTTTGAAGTGTTTTGGAGTGAGAATACGAAATTTTAATATCAGAGTGAGTTAACAAAGTATGAAAAAAAGTTAGTTTATTTTTTTAGAGAAAAAAAGGATAGTTTTTGAAGTGTTTTGGAGTGAGAATACGAAATTTTAATATCAGAGTGAGTTAACAAAGTATGAAAAAAAGTTAGTTTATTTTTTTAGAGAAAAAAAGGATAGTTTTTGAAGTGTTTTGGAGTGAGAATACGAAATTTTAATATCAGAGTGAGTTAACAAAGTATGAAAAAAAGTTAGTAATTTTTTTAGAGAAAAAAAGGATAGTTTTTGAAGTGTTTTGGAGTGAGAATACGAAATTTTAATATCAGAGTGAGTTAACAAAGTATGAAAAAAAGTTAGTTTATTTTTTTAGAGAAAAAAAGGATAGTTTTTGAAGTGTTTTGGAGTGAGAATACGAAATTTTAATATCAGAGTGAGTTAACAAAGTATGAAAAAAAGTTAGTTTATTTTTTTAGAGAAAAAAAGGATAGTTTTTGAAGTGTTTTGGAGTGAGAATACGAAATTTTAATATCAGAGTGAGTTAACAAAGTATGAAAAAAAGTTAGTTTATTTTTTTAGAGAAAAAAAGGATAGTTTTTGAAGTGTTTTGGAGTGAGAATACGAAATTTTAATATCAGAGTGAGTTAACAAAGTATGAAAAAAAGTTAGTAATTTTTTTAGAGAAAAAAAGGATAGTTTTTGAAGTGTTTTGGAGTGAGAATACGAAATTTTAATATCAGAGTGAGTTAACAAAGTATGAAAAAAAGTTAGTTTATTTTTTTAGAGAAAAAAAGGATAGTTTTTGAAGTGTTTTGGAGTGAGAATACGAAATTTTAATATCAGAGTGAGTTAACAAAGTATGAAAAAAAGTTTTTAATTTTTTTAGAGAAAAAAAGGATAGTTTTTGAAGTGTTTTGGAGTGAGAATACGAAATTTTAATATCAGAGTGAGTTAACAAAGTATGAAAAAAAGTTAGTTTATTTTTTTAGAGAAAAAAAGGATAGTTTTTGAATTGTTTTGGAGTGAGAATACGAAATTTTAATATCAGAGTGAGTTAACAAAGTATGAAAAAAAGTTAGTAATTTTTTTAGAGAAAAAAAGGATAGTTTTTGAAGTGTTTTGGAGTGAGAATACGAAATTTTAATATCAGAGTGAGTTAACAAAGTATGAAAAAAAGTTAGTAATTTTTTTAGAGAAAAAAAGGATAGTTTTTGAAGTGTTTTGGAGTGAGAATACGAAATTTTAATATCAGAGTGAGTTAACAAAGTATGAAAAAAAGTTAGTAATTTTTTTAGAGAAAAAAAGGATAGTTTTTGAAGTGTTTTGGAGTGAGAATACGAAATTTTAATATCAGAGTGAGTTAACAAAGTATGAAAAAAAGTTAGTTTATTTTTTTAGAGAAAAAAAGGATAGTTTTTGAAGTGTTTTGGAGTGAGAATACGAAATTTTAATATCAGAGTGAGTTAACAAAGTATGAAAAAAAGTTTTTAATTTTTTTAGAGAAAAAAAGGATAGTTTTTGAAGTGTTTTGGAGTGAGAATACGAAATTTTAATATCAGAGTGAGTTAACAAAGTATGAAAAAAAGTTAGTTTATTTTTTTAGAGAAAAAAAGGATAGTTTTTGAAGTGTTTTGGAGTGAGAATACGAAATTTTAATATCAGAGTGAGTTAACAAAGTATGAAAAAAAGTTAGTAATTTTTTTAGAGAAAAAAAGGATAGTTTTTGAAGTGTTTTGGAGTGAGAATACGAAATTTTAATATCAGAGTGAGTTAACAAAGGTAGAAAAAAAGTTAGTTTATTTTTTTAGAGAAAAAAAGGATAGTTTTTGAAGTGTTTTGGAGTGAGAATACGAAATTTTAATATCAGAGTGAGTTAACAAAGTATGAAAAAAAGTTTGTAATTTTTTTTAGAGAAAAAAAGCATAGTTTTTGAAGTGTTTTGGAGTGAGAATACGAAATTTTAATATCAGAGTGAGTTAACAAAGGTAGAAAATAAGTTAGTAATTTTTTTAGAGAAAAAAAGGATAGTTTTTGAAGTGTTTTGGAGTGAGAATACAAAATTTTAATATCAGAGTGAGTTAACAAAGTATGAAAAAAAGTTAGTAATTTTTTTAGAGAAAAAAAGGATAGTTTTTGAAGTGTTTTGGAGTGAGAATACGAAATTTTAATATCAGAGTGAGTTAACAAAGTATGAAAAAAAGTTAGTAATTTTTTTAGAGAAAAAAAGGATAGTTTTTGAAGTGTTTTGGAGTGAGAATACGAAATTTTAATATCAGAGTGAGTTAACAAAGTATGAAAAAAAGTTAGTTTATTTTTTTAGAGAAAAAAAGGATAGTTTTTGAAGTGTTTTGGAGTGAGAATACGAAATTTTAATATCAGAGTGAGTTAACAAAGTATGAAAAAAAGTTAGTTTATTTTTTTAGAGAAAAAAAGGATAGTTTTTGAAGTGTTTTGGAGTGAGAATACGAAATTTTAATATCAGAGTGAGTTAACAAAGTATGAAAAAAAGTTAGTAATTTTTTTAGAGAAAAAAAGGATAGTTTTTGAAGTGTTTTGGAGTGAGAATACGAAATTTTAATATCAGAGTGAGTTAACAAAGTATGAAAAAAAGTTAGTTTATTTTTTTAGAGAAAAAAAGGATAGTTTTTGAATTGTTTTGGAGTGAGAATACGAAATTTTAATATCAGAGTGAGTTAACAAAGTATGAAAAAAAGTTAGTAATTTTTTTAGAGAAAAAAAGGATAGTTTTTGAAGTGTTTTGGAGTGAGAATACGAAATTTTAATATCAGAGTGAGTTAACAAAGTATGAAAAAAAGTTAGTAATTTTTTTAGAGAAAAAAAGGATAGTTTTTGAAGTGTTTTGGAGTGAGAATACGAAATTTTAATATCAGAGTGAGTTAACAAAGTATGAAAAAAAGTTAGTAATTTTTTTAGAGAAAAAAAGGATAGTTTTTGAAGTGTTTTGGAGTGAGAATACGAAATTTTAATATCAGAGTGAGTTAACAAAGTATGAAAAAAAGTTAGTAATTTTTTTAGAGAAAAAAAGGATAGTTTTTGAAGTGTTTTGGAGTGAGAATACGAAATTTTAATATCAGAGTGAGTTAACAAAGTATGAAAAAAAGTTTGTAATTTTTTTTAGAGAAAAAAAGCAATAGTTTTTGAAGTGTTTTGGAGTGAGAATACGAAATTTTAATATCAGAGTGAGTTAACAAAGTATGAAAAAAAGTTAGTTTATTTTTTTAGAGAAAAAAAGGATAGTTTTTGAATTGTTTTGGAGTGAGAATACGAAATTTTAATATCAGAGTGAGTTAACAAAGTATGAAAAAAAGTTAGTTTATTTTTTTAGAGAAAAAAAGGATAGTTTTTGAAGTGTTTTGGAGTGAGAATACGAAATTTTAATATCAGAGTGAGTTAACAAAGGTAGAAAAAAAGTTAGTTTATTTTTTTAGAGAAAAAAAGGATAGTTTTTGAAGTGTTTTGGAGTGAGAATACGAAATTTTAATATCAGAGTGAGTTAACAAAGTATGAAAAAAAGTTAGTAATTTTTTTAGAGAAAAAAAGGATAGTTTTTGAAGTGTTTTGGAGTGAGAATACGAAATTTTAATATCAGAGTGAGTTAACAAAGTATGAAAAAAAGTTAGTTTATTTTTTTAGAGAAAAAAAGGATAGTTTTTGAAGTGTTTTGGAGTGAGAATACGAAATTTTAATATCAGAGTGAGTTAACAAAGTATGAAAAAAAGTTAGTAATTTTTTTAGAGAAAAAAAGCATAGTTTTTGAAGTGTTTTGGAGTGAGAATACGAAATTTTAATATCAGAGTGAGTTAACAAAGTATGAAAAAAAGTTAGTAATTTTTTTAGAGAAAAAAAGGATAGTTTTTGAAGTGTTTTGGAGTGAGAATACGAAATTTTAATATCAGAGTGAGTTAACAAAGTATGAAAAAAAGTTAGTTTATTTTTTTAGAGAAAAAAAGGATAGTTTTTGAAGTGTTTTGGAGTGAGAATACGAAATTTTAATATCAGAGTGAGTTAACAAAGTATGAAAAAAAGTTAGTAATTTTTTTAGAGAAAAAAAGGATAGTTTTTGAAGTGTTTTGGAGTGAGAATACGAAATTTTAATATCAGAGTGAGTTAACAAAGTATGAAAAAAAGTTAGTTTATTTTTTTAGAGAAAAAAAGGATAGTTTTTGAAGTGTTTTGGAGTGAGAATACGAAATTTTAATATCAGAGTGAGTTAACAAAGTATGAAAAAAAGTTAGTTTATTTTTTTAGAGAAAAAAAGGATAGTTTTTGAAGTGTTTTGGAGTGAGAATACGAAATTTTAATATCAGAGTGAGTTAACAAAGTATGAAAAAAAAGTTAGTTTATTTTTTTAGAGAAAAAAAGGATAGTTTTTGAAGTGTTTTGGAGTGAGAATACGAAATTTTAATATCAGAGTGAGTTAACAAAGTATGAAAAAAAGTTAGTAATTTTTTTAGAGAAAAAAAGGATAGTTTTTGAAGTGTTTTGGAGTGAGAATACGAAATTTTAATATCAGAGTGAGTTAACAAAGTATGAAAAAAAGTTAGTTTATTTTTTTAGAGAAAAAAAGGATAGTTTTTGAAGTGTTTTGGAGTGAGAATACGAAATTTTAATATCAGAGTGAGTTAACAAAGTATGAAAAAAAGTTAGTTTATTTTTTTAGAGAAAAAAAGGATAGTTTTTGAAGTGTTTTGGAGTGAGAATACGAAATTTTAATATCAGAGTGAGTTAACAAAGGTAGAAAAAAAGTTAGTAATTTTTTTAGAGAAAAAAAGGATAGTTTTTGAAGTGTTTTGGAGTGAGAATACGAAATTTTAATATCAGAGTGAGTTAACAAAGGTAGAAAATAAGTTAGTAATTTTTTTAGAGAAAAAAAGGATAGTTTTTGAAGTGTTTTGGAGTGAGAATACGAAATTTTAATATCAGAGTGAGTTAACAAAGTATGAAAAAAAGTTAGTTTATTTTTTTAGAGAAAAAAAGGATAGTTTTTGAAGTGTTTTGGAGTGAGAATACGAAATTTTAATATCAGAGTGAGTTAACAAAGTATGAAAAAAAGTTAGTTTATTTTTTTAGAGAAAAAAAGGATAGTTTTTGAAGTGTTTTGGAGTGAGAATACGAAATTTTAATATCAGAGTGAGTTAACAAAGGTAGAAAATAAGTTAGTAATTTTTTTAGAGAAAAAAAGGATAGTTTTTGAAGTGTTTTGGAGTGAGAATACGAAATTTTAATATCAGAGTGAGTTAACAAAGTATGAAAAAAAGTTAGTTTATTTTTTTAGAGAAAAAAAGGATAGTTTTTGAAGTGTTTTGGAGTGAGAATACGAAATTTTAATATCAGAGTGAGTTAACAAAGTATGAAAAAAAGTTAGTTTATTTTTTTAGAGAAAAAAAGGATAGTTTTTGAAGTGTTTTGGAGTGAGAATACGAAATTTTAATATCAGAGTGAGTTAACAAAGTATGAAAAAAAGTTAGTTTATTTTTTTAGAGAAAAAAAGGATAGTTTTTGAAGTGTTTTGGAGTGAGAATACGAAATTTTAATATCAGAGTGAGTTAACAAAGGTAGAAAAAAAGTTAGTTTATTTTTTTAGAGAAAAAAAGGATAGTTTTTGAAGTGTTTTGGAGTGAGAATACGAAATTTTAATATCAGAGTGAGTTAACAAAGTATGAAAAAAAGTTAGTTTATTTTTTTAGAGAAAAAAAGGATAGTTTTTGAAGTGTTTTGGAGTGAGAATACGAAATTTTAATATCAGAGTGAGTTAACAAAGTATGAAAAAAAGTTAGTAATTTTTTTAGAGAAAAAAAGGATAGTTTTTGAAGTGTTTTGGAGTGAGAATACGAAATTTTAATATCAGAGTGAGTTAACAAAGTATGAAAAAAAGTTAGTTTATTTTTTTAGAGAAAAAAAGGATAGTTTTTGAAGTGTTTTGGAGTGAGAATACGAAATTTTAATATCAGAGTGAGTTAACAAAGGTAGAAAAAAAGTTAGTAATTTTTTTAGAGAAAAAAAGGATAGTTTTTGAAGTGTTTTGGAGTGAGAATACGAAATTTTAATATCAGAGTGAGTTAACAAAGGTAGAAAAAAAGTTAGTAATTTTTTTAGAGAAAAAAAGGATAGTTTTTGAAGTGTTTTGGAGTGAGAATACGAAATTTTAATATCAGAGTGAGTTAACAAAGTATGAAAAAAAGTTAGTTTATTTTTTTAGAGAAAAAAAGGATAGTTTTTGAAGTGTTTTGGAGTGAGAATACGAAATTTTAATATCAGAGTGAGTTAACAAAGTATGAAAAAAAGTTAGTAATTTTTTTAGAGAAAAAAAGGATAGTTTTTGAAGTGTTTTGGAGTGAGAATACGAAATTTTAATATCAGAGTGAGTTAACAAAGTATGAAAAAAAGTTAGTAATTTTTTTTAGAGAAAAAAAGGATAGTTTTTGAAGTGTTTTGGAGTGAGAATACGAAATTTTAATATCAGAGTGAGTTAACAAAGTATGAAAAAAAGTTAGTTTATTTTTTTAGAGAAAAAAAGGATAGTTTTTGAAGTGTTTTGGAGTGAGAATACGAAATTTTAATATCAGAGTGAGTTAACAAAGTATGAAAAAAAGTTAGTAATTTTTTTAGAGAAAAAAAGGATAGTTTTTGAAGTGTTTTGGAGTGAGAATACGAAATTTTAATATCAGAGTGAGTTAACAAAGTATGAAAAAAAGTTAGTTTATTTTTTTAGAGAAAAAAAGGATAGTTTTTGAAGTGTTTTGGAGTGAGAATACGAAATTTTAATATCAGAGTGAGTTAACAAAGTATGAAAAAAAGTTAGTTTATTTTTTTAGAGAAAAAAAGGATAGTTTTTGAAGTGTTTTGGAGTGAGAATACGAAATTTTAATATCAGAGTGAGTTAACAAAGTATGAAAAAAAGTTAGTTTATTTTTTTAGAGAAAAAAAGGATAGTTTTTGAAGTGTTTTGGAGTGAGAATACGAAATTTTAATATCAGAGTGAGTTAACAAAGGTAGAAAATAAGTTAGTAATTTTTTTAGAGAAAAAAAAGGATAGTTTTTGAAGTGTTTTGGAGTGAGAATACGAAATTTTAATATCAGAGTGAGTTAACAAAGTATGAAAAAAAGTTAGTTTATTTTTTTAGAGAAAAAAAGCATAGTTTTTGAAGTGTTTTGGAGTGAGAATACGAAATTTTAATATCAGAGTGAGTTAACAAAGTATGAAAAAAAGTTAGTTTATTTTTTTAGAGAAAAAAAAGGATAGTTTTTGAAGTGTTTTGGAGTGAGAATACGAAATTTTAATATCAGAGTGAGTTAACAAAGGTATGAAAATAAGTTAGTAATTTTTTTAGAGAAAAAAAGGATAGTTTTTGAAGTGTTTTTGGAGTGAGAATACGAAATTTTAATATCAGAGTGAGTTAACAAAGTATGAAAAAAAGTTAGTAATTTTTTTAGAGAAAAAAAGGATAGTTTTTGAAGTGTTTTGGAGTGAGAATACGAAATTTTAATATCAGAGTGAGTTAACAAAGTATGAAAAAAAGTTAGTAATTTTTTTAGAGAAAAAAAGGATAGTTTTTGAAGTGTTTTGGAGTGAGAATACGAAATTTTAATATCAGAGTGAGTTAACAAAGTATGAAAAAAAGTTAGTTTATTTTTTTAGAGAAAAAAAGGATAGTTTTTGAAGTGTTTTGGAGTGAGAATACGAAATTTTAATATCAGAGTGAGTTAACAAAGGTAGAAAAAAAGTTAGTAATTTTTTTAGAGAAAAAAAGGATAGTTTTTGAAGTGTTTTGGAGTGAGAATACGAAATTTTAAATATCAGAGTGAGTTAACAAAGTATGAAAAAAAGTTAGTAATTTTTTTAGAGAAAAAAAGGATAGTTTTTGAAGTGTTTTGGAGTGAGAATACGAAATTTTAATATCAGAGTGAGTTAACAAAGTATGAAAAAAAGTTAGTTTATTTTTTTAGAGAAAAAAAGGATAGTTTTTGAAGTGTTTTGGAGTGAGAATACGAAATTTTAATATCAGAGTGAGTTAACAAAGTATGAAAAAAAGTTAGTTATTTTTTTAGAGAAAAAAAGGATAGTTTTTGAAGTGTTTTGGAGTGAGAATACGAAATTTTAATATCAGAGTGAGTTAACAAAGTATGAAAAAAAGTTAGTTTATTTTTTTAGAGAAAAAAAGGATAGTTTTTGAAGTGTTTTGGAGTGAGAATACGAAATTTTTAATATCAGAGTGAGTTAACAAAGTATGAAAAAAAGTTAGTTTATTTTTTTAGAGAAAAAAAGGATAGTTTTGAAGTGTTTTGGAGTGAGAAATACGAAATTTTAATATCAGAGTGAGTTAACAAAGTATGAAAAAAAGTTAGTATTTTTTTTTAGAGAAAAAAAGGATAGTTTTTGAAGTGTTTTGGAGTGAGGAATACGAAATTTTAATATCAGAGTGAGTTAACAAAGGTATGAAAAAAAAGTTAGTAATTTTTTTAGAGAAAAAAAGGATAGTTTTTGAAGTGTTTTGGAGTGAGAATACGAAATTTTAATATCAGAGTGAGTAACAAAGTATGAAAAAAAAGTTTGTAATTTTTTTTAGAGAAAATTAAAGGATAGTTTTTGAAGTGTTTTGGAGTGAGAATACGAAATTTTAATATCAGAGTGAGTTAACAAAGTATGAAAAAAGTTAGTTTATTTTTTTAGAGAAAAAAAAGGATAGTTTTTGAAGTGTTTTGGAGTGAGAATACGAAATTTTAATATCAGAGTGAGTTAACAAAGGTATGAAAATAAGTTAGTAATTTTTTTAGAGAAAAAAAGGATAGTTTTTGAAGTGTTTTGGAGTGAGAATACGAAATTTTAATATCAGAGTGAGTTAACAAAGTATGAAAAAAAGTTAGTAATTTTTTTTAGAGAAAAAAAGGATAGTTTTTGAAGTGTTTTGGAGTGAGAATACGAAAATTTTAATATCAGAGTGAGTTAACAAAGTATGAAAAAAAGTTAGTAAATTTTTTTAGAGAAAAAAGGATAGTTTTTGAAGTGTTTTGGAGTGAGAATACGAAATTTTAATATCAGAGTGAGTTAACAAAGTATGAAAAAAAGTTAGTTATTTTTTTAGAGAAAAAAAGGATAGTTTTTGAAGTGTTTTGGAGTGAGAATACGAAATTTTAATATCAGAGTGAGTTAACAAAGGTAGAAAAAAAGTTAGTAATTTTTTTAGAGAAAAAAAGGATAGTTTTTGAAGTGTTTTGGAGTGAGAATACGAAATTTTAATATCAGAGTGAGTTAACAAAGTATGAAAAAAAGTTTGTTATTTTTTTTAGAGAAAAAAAGGATAGTTTTTGAAGTGTTTTGGAGTTGAGAATACGAAATTTTATATCAGAGTGAGTTAACAAAGTATGAAAAAAAGTTAGTTTATTTTTTTAGAGAAAAAAAGGAAGTTTTTGAAGTGTTTTGGAGTGATGAATACGAAATTTTAATATCAGAGTGAGTTAACAAAGTATGAAAAAAAGTTAGTAATTTTTTTAGAGAAAAAAAGGATAGTTTTTGAAAGTGGTTTGGAGTGAGAATACGAAATTTTAATATCAGAGTGAGTTAACAAAGTATGAATAATAGTTAGTTTATTTTTTTTCGAGAAAAAAGGATAGTTTTTGAAGTGTTTTG
>CAMPDV010006113.1:0-20600 GCA_946699065.1 Loxodes magnus | reverse complement strand
AAAGCAAGAAAAGAAGATAGAGTATCAGTTTTAAAGAGTATGCTTTGAGATTTAATAAGTATTTAGAAAAGTGAAGAAGTAAAGTAAGAAAAGAAGATAGAATTTCAGTTTTAAGTAGTATGCTTTGAGAAGTAATAAGTATTTAGAAAAGTGAAGAAGTAAAGTAAGAAAAGAAGATAGAATTTCAGTTTTAAGGATTATGCTTTGAGAAGTAATAAGTATTTAGAAAAGTGAAGAAGTAAAGTAAGAAAAGAAGATAGAATTTCAGTTTTAAGTAATATGCTTTGAGAAGTAATAAGTATTTAGAAAAGTGAAGAAGTAAAGTAAGAAAAGAAGATAGAATTTCAGTTTTAAATAGTATGCTTTAAGAAGTTATAACTATTTAGAAAAGTGAAGAAGTAAAGTAAGAAAAGAAGATAGAATTTCAGTTTTAAGGATTATGCTTTGAGAAGTAATAAGTATTTAGAAAAGTGAAGAAGTAAAGTAAGAAAAGAAGATAGAATTTCAGTTTTAAAGAGTATGCTTTGAGAAGTAATAAGTATTTAGAAAAGTGAAGAAGTAAAGTAAGAAAAGAAGATAGAATTTCAGTTTTAAAGAGTATGCTTTGAGAAGTAATAAGTATTTAGAAAAGTGAAGAAGTAAAGCAAGAAAAGAAGATAGAGTATCAGTTTTAAAGAGTATGCTTTGAGAAGTAATAAGTATTTAGAAAAGTGAAGAAGTAAAGTAAGAAAAGAAGATAGAATTTAAGTTTTAAAGAGTATGCTTTGAGAATTAATAAGTATTTAGAAAAGTGAAGAAGTAAAGTAAGAAAAGAAGATAGAATTTCAGTTTTAAAGAGTATGCTTTGAGAAGTAATAAGTATTTAGAAAAGTGAAGAAGTAAAGTAAGAAAAGAAGATAGAATTTCAGTTTTAAGTAATATGCTTTGAGAAGTAATAAGTATTTAGAAAAGTGAAGAAGTAAAGCAAGAAAAGAAGATAGAGTATCAGTTTTAAAGAGTATGCTTTGAGATTTAATAAGTATTTAGAAAAGTGAAGAAGTAAAGTAAGAAAAGAAGATAGAATTTCAGTTTTAAGTAGTATGCTTTGAGAAGTAATAAGTATTTAGAAAAGTGAAGAAGTAAAGTAAGAAAAGAAGATAGAATTTCAGTTTTAAGGATTATGCTTTGAGAAGTAATAAGTATTTAGAAAAGTGAAGAAGTAAAGTAAGAAAAGAAGATAGAATTTCAGTTTTAAATAGTATGCTTTGAGAAGTAATAAGTATTTAGAAAAGTGAAGAAGTAAAGTAAGAAAAGAAGATAGAATTTCAGTTTTAAAGAGTATGCTTTGAGAAGTAATAAGTATTTAGAAAAGTGAAGAAGTAAAGTAAGAAAAGAAGATAGAATTTAAGTTTTAAAGAGTATGCTTTGAGAATTAATAAGTATTTAGAAAAGTGAAGAAGTAAAGCAAGAAAAGAAGATAGAGTATCAGTTTTAAAGAGTATGCTTTGAGAAGTAATAAGTATTTAGAAAAGTGAAGAAGTAAAGCAAGAAAAGAAGATAGAGTATCAGTTTTAAAGAGTATGCTTTGAGAAGTAATAAGTATTTAGAAAAGTGAAGAAGTAAAGTAAGAAAAGAAGATAGAATTTCAGTTTTAAATAGTATGCTTTGAGAAGTAATAAGTATTTAGAAAAGTGAAGAAGTAAAGTAAGAAAAGAAGATAGAGTATCAGTTTTAAAGAGTATGCTTTGAGAAGTAATAAGTATTTAGAAAAGTGAAGAAGTAAAGTAAGAAAAGAAGATAGAATTTCAGTTTTAAGTAGTATGCTTTGAGAAGTAATAAGTATTTAGAAAAGTGAAGAAGTAAAGTAAGAAAAGAAGATAGAATTTCAGTTTTAAAGAGTATGCTTTGAGAAGTAATAAGTATTTAGAAAAGTGAAGAAGTAAAGTAAGAAAAGAAGATAGAATTTCAGTTTTAAAGAGTATGCTTTGAGAAGTAATAAGTATTTAGAAAAGTGAAGAAGTAAAGTAAGAAAAGAAGATAGAGTATCAGTTTTAAAGAGTATGCTTTGAGAAGTAATAAGTAATTTGAAGAATGAATAAGTAAAGTAAGAAAAGAAGATAGAATTTCAGTTTTAAGTAGTATGCTTTGAGAAGTAATAAGTATTTAGAAAAGTGAAGAAGTAAAGTAAGAAAAGAAGATAGAATTTCAGTTTTAAAGAGTATGCTTTGAGAAGTAATAAGTATTTAGAAAAGTGAAGAAGTAAAGTAAGAAAAGAAGATAGAATTTCAGTTTTAAGTAGTATGCTTTGAGAAGTAATAAGTATTTAGAAAAGTGAAGAAGTAAAGTAAGAAAAGAAGATAGAGTATCAGTTTTAAGGATTATGCTTTGAGAAGTAATAAGTATTTAGAAAAGTGAAGAAGTAAAGTAAGAAAAGAAGATAGAATTTCAGTTTTAAGTAGTATGCTTTGAGAAGTAATAAGTATTTAGAAAAGTGAAGAAGTAAAGTAAGAAAAGAAGATAGAATTTCAGTTTTAAAGAGTATGCTTTGAGAAGTAATAAGTATTTAGAAAAGTGAAGAAGTAAAGTAAGAAATGAAGATAGAATTTCAGTTTTAAGTAGTATGCTTTGAGAAGTAATAAGTATTTAGAAAAGTGAAGAAGTAAAGTAAGAAAAGAAGATAGAATTTCAGTTTTAAATAGTATGCTTTGAGAATTAATAAGTATTTAGAAAAGTGAAGAAGTAAAGTAAGAAATGAAGATAGAATTTCAGTTTTAAGGAGTATGCTTTGAGAAGTAATAAGTATTTAGAAAAGTGAAGAAGTAAAGTAAGAAAAGAAGATAGAATTTCAGTTTTAAGTAATATGCTTTGTGAAGTAGTAAGTATTTAGAAAAGTGAAGAAGTAAAGTAAGAAAGAAGATAGAATTTCAGTTTTAAGGATTATGCTTTGAGAAGTAATAAGTATTTAGAAAAGTGAAGAAGTAAAGTAAGAAAAGAAGATAGAATTTCAGTTTTAAAGAGTATGCTTTGAGAAGTAATAAGTATTTAGAAAAGTGAAGAAGTAAAGTAAGAAAAGAAGATAGAATTTCAGTTTTAAAGAGTATGCTTTGAGAAGTAATAAGTATTTAGAAAAGTGAAGAAGTAAAGTAAGAAAAGAAGATAGAATTTCAGTTTTAAGGATTATGCTTTGAGAAGTAATAAGTATTTAGAAAAGTGAAGAAGTAAAGTAAGAAAAGAAGATAGAATTTCAGTTTTAAGGAGTTAGCTTTGAGAATTAATAAGTATTTAGAAAAGTGAAGAAGTAAAGTAAGAAAAGAAGATA
Source organism: Loxodes magnus (assembly GCA_946699065.1). NCBI lineage: Eukaryota > Ciliophora > Karyorelictea > Loxodida > Loxodidae > Loxodes > Loxodes magnus. The sequence goes on along the minus strand of CAMPDV010006113.1, from coordinate 17,302 downwards.
GAGTATCAGTTTTAAGTAGTATGCTTTGAGAAGTAATAAGTATTTAGAAAAGTGAAGAAGTAAAGTAAGAAAAGAAGATAGAATTTCAGTTTTAAATAGTATGCTTTGAGAAGTAATAAGTATTTAGAAAAGTGAAGAAGTAAAGTAAGAAAAGAAGATAGAATTTCAGTTTTAAGTAGTATGCTTTGAGAAGTAATAAGTATTTAGAAAAGTGAAGAAGTAAAGTAAGAAAAGAAGATAGAATTTCAGTTTTAAATAGTATGCTTTGAGAAGTAATAAGTATTTAGAAAAGTGAAGAAGTAAAGTAAGAAAAGAAGATAGAATTTCAGTTTTAAGTAATATGCTTTGAGAAGTAATAAGTATTTAGAAAAGTGAAGAAGTAAAGTAAGAAAAGAAGATAGAATTTCAGTTTTAAGTAATATGCTTTGTGAAGTAATAAGTATTTAGAAAAGTGAAGAAGTAAAGTAAGAAAAGAAGATAGAATTTCAGTTTTAAAGAGTATGCTTTGAGAAGTAATAAGTATTTAGAAAAGTGAAGAAGTAAAGTAAGAAAAGAAGATAGAATTTCAGTTTTAAGTAATATGCTTTGAGAAGTAATAAGTATTTTGAAAAGTGAAGAAGTAAAGTAAGAAAAGAAGATAGAATTTCAGTTTTAAGTAATATGCTTTGAGAAGTAATAAGTATTTAGAAAAGTGAAGAAGTAAAGTAAGAAAAGAAGATAGAGTATCAGTTTTAAAGAGTATGCTTTGAGAAGTAATAAGTATTTAGAAAAGTGAAGAAGTAAAGTAAGAAAAGAAGATAGAATTTCAGTTTTAAATAGTATGCTTTGAGAAGTAATAAGTATTTAGAAAAGTGAAGAAGTAAAGTAAGAAAAGAAGATAGAATTTCAGTTTTAAAGAGTATGCTTTGAGAAGTAATAAGTATTTAGAAAAGTGAAGAAGTAAAGTAAGAAAAGAAGATAGAATTTCAGTTTTAAGTAGTATGCTTTGAGAAGTAATAAGTATTTAGAAAAGTGAAGAAGTAAAGTAAGAAAAGAAGATAGAGTATCAGTTTTAAGGAGTATGCTTTGAGAAGTAATAAGTATTTAGAAAAGTGAAGAAGTAAAGTAAGAAAAGAAGATAGAATTTCAGTTTTAAGTAATATGCTTTGAGAAGTAATAAGTATTTAGAAAAGTGAAGAAGTAAAGTAAGAAAAGAAGATAGAATTTCAGTTTTAAGTAATATGCTTTGAGAAGTAATAAGTATTTTGAAAAGTGAAGAAGTAAAGTAAGAAAAGAAGATAGAATTTCAGTTTTAAGTAATATGCTTTGAGAAGTAATAAGTATTTTGAAAAGTGAAGAAGTAAAGTAAGAAAAGAAGATAGAATTTCAGTTTTAAGGAGTATGCTTTGAGAAGTAATAAGTATTTAGAAAAGTGAAGAAGTAAAGTAAGAAAAGAAGATAGAATTTCAGTTTTAAGTAATATGCTTTGTGAAGTAGTAAGTATTTAGAAAAGTGAAGAAGTAGAGTAAGAAAAGAAGATAGAATTTCAGTTTTAAGTAGTATGCTTTGAGAAGTAATAAGTATTTAGAAAAGTGAAGAAGTAAAGTAAGAAAAGAAGATAGAATTTCAGTTTTAAAGAGTATGCTTTGAGAAGTAATAAGTATTTAGAAAAGTGAAGAAGTAAAGTAAGAAAAGAAGATAGAATTTCAGTTTTAAGTAATATGCTTTGAGAAGTAATAAGTATTTTGAAAAGTGAAGAAGTAAAGTAAGAAAAGAAGATAGAATTTCAGTTTTAAGTAATATGCTTTGAGAAGTAATAAGTATTTAGAAAAGTGAAGAAGTAAAGTAAGAAAAGAAGATAGAGTATCAGTTTTAAAGAGTATGCTTTGAGAAGTAATAAGTATTTAGAAAAGTGAAGAAGTAAAGTAAGAAAAGAAGATAGAATTTCAGTTTTAAATAGTATGCTTTGAGAAGTAATAAGTATTTAGAAAAGTGAAGAAGTAAAGTAAGAAAAGAAGATAGAATTTCAGTTTTAAAGAGTATGCTTTGAGAAGTAATAAGTATTTAGAAAAGTGAAGAAGTAAAGTAAGAAAAGAAGATAGAATTTCAGTTTTAAGTAGTATGCTTTGAGAAGTAATAAGTATTTAGAAAAGTGAAGAAGTAAAGTAAGAAAAGAAGATAGAGTATCAGTTTTAAGGAGTATGCTTTGAGAAGTAATAAGTATTTAGAAAAGTGAAGAAGTAAAGTAAGAAAAGAAGATAGAATTTCAGTTTTAAGTAATATGCTTTGAGAAGTAATAAGTATTTAGAAAAGTGAAGAAGTAAAGTAAGAAAAGAAGATAGAATTTCAGTTTTAAGTAATATGCTTTGAGAAGTAATAAGTATTTTGAAAAGTGAAGAAGTAAAGTAAGAAAAGAAGATAGAATTTCAGTTTTAAGTAATATGCTTTGAGAAGTAATAAGTATTTTGAAAAGTGAAGAAGTAAAGTAAGAAAAGAAGATAGAATTTCAGTTTTAAGGAGTATGCTTTGAGAAGTAATAAGTATTTAGAAAAGTGAAGAAGTAAAGTAAGAAAAGAAGATAGAATTTCAGTTTTAAGTAATATGCTTTGTGAAGTAGTAAGTATTTAGAAAAGTGAAGAAGTAGAGTAAGAAAAGAAGATAGAATTTCAGTTTTAAGTAGTATGCTTTGAGAAGTAATAAGTATTTAGAAAAGTGAAGAAGTAAAGTAAGAAAAGAAGATAGAATTTCAGTTTTAAGTAATATGCTTTGAGAAGTAATAAGTATTTAGAAAAGTGAAGAAGTAAAGTAAGAAAAGAAGATAGAATTTCAGTTTTAAGGATTATGCTTTGAGAAGTAATAAGTATTTAGAAAAGTGAAGAAGTAAAGTAAGAAAAGAAGATAGAATTTCAGTTTTAAAGAGTATGCTTTGAGAAGTAATAAGTATTTAGAAAAGTGAAGAAGTAAAGTAAGAAAAGAAGATAGAATTTCAGTTTTAAGTAGTATGCTTTGAGAAGTAATAAGTATTTAGAAAAGTGAAGAAGTAAAGTAAGAAAAGAAGATAGAATTTCAGTTTTAAGGATTATGCTTTGAGAAGTAATAAGTATTTAGAAAAGTGAAGAAGTAAAGTAAGAAAAGAAGATAGAATTTCAGTTTTAAGGAGTTAGCTTTGAGAATTAATAAGTATTTAGAAAAGTGAAGAAGTAAAGTAAGAAAAGAAGATAGAGTATCAGTTTTAAAGAGTATGCTTTGAGAAGTAATAAGTATTTAGAAAAGTGAAGAAGTAAAGTAAGAAAAGAAGATAGAATTTCAGTTTTAAATAGTATGCTTTGAGAAGTAATAAGTATTTAGAAAAGTGAAGAAGTAAAGTAAGAAAAGAAGATAGAATTTCAGTTTTAAGTAGTATGCTTTGAGAAGTAATAAGTATTTAGAAAAGTGAAGAAGTAAAGTAAGAAAAGAAGATAGAATTTCAGTTTTAAGTAATATGCTTTGTGAAGTAGTAAGTATTTAGAAAAGTGAAGAAGTAAAGTAAGAAAGAAGATAGAATTTCAGTTTTAAGTAGTATGCTTTGAGAATTAATAAGTATTTAGAAAAGTGAAGAAGTAAAGTAAGAAAAGAAGATAGAATTTCAGTTTTAAAGAGTATGCTTTGAGAAGTAATAAGTATTTAGAAAAGTGAAGAAGTAAAGTAAGAAAAGAAGATAGAATTTCAGTTTTAAAGAGTATGCTTTGAGAAGTAATAAGTATTTAGAAAAGTGAAGAAGTAAAGTAAGAAAAGAAGATAGAGTATCAGTTTTAAAGAGTATGCTTTGAGAAGTAATAAGTATTTAGAAAAGTGAAGAAGTAAAGTAAGAAAAGAAGATAGAATTTCAGTTTTAAGTAATATGCTTTGTGAAGTAGTAAGTATTTAGAAAAGTGAAGAAGTAGAGTAAGAAAAGAAGATAGAATTTCAGTTTTAAGTAGTATGCTTTGAGAAGTAATAAGTATTTAGAAAAGTGAAGAAGTAAAGTAAGAAAAGAAGATAGAATTTCAGTTTTAAGTAATATGCTTTGAGAAGTAATAAGTATTTAGAAAAGTGAAGAAGTAAAGCAAGAAAAGAAGATAGAGTATCAGTTTTAAAGAGTATGCTTTGAGAAGTAATAAGTATTTAGAAAAGTGAAGAAGTAAAGTAAGAAAAGAAGATAGAATTTCAGTTTTAAGGAGTATGCTTTGAGAAGTAATAAGTATTTAGAAAAGTGAAGAAGTAAAGTAAGAAAAGAAGATAGAATTTCAGTTTTAAAGAGTATGCTTTGAGAAGTAATAAGTATTTAGAAAAGTGAAGAAGTAAAGTAAGAAAAGAAGATAGAATTTAAGTTTTAAAGAGTATGCTTTGAGAAGTAATAAGTATTTAGAAAAGTGAAGAAGTAAAGTAAGAAAAGAAGATAGAGTATCAGTTTTAAGGAGTATGCTTTGAGAAGTAATAAGTATTTAGAAAAGTGAAGAAGTAAAGTAAGAAAAGAAGATAGAATTTCAGTTTTAAGTAATATGCTTTGTGAAGTAGTAAGTATTTAGAAAAGTGAAGAAGTAGAGTAAGAAAAGAAGATAGAATTTCAGTTTTAAGTAGTATGCTTTGAGAAGTAATAAGTATTTAGAAAAGTGAAGAAGTAAAGCAAGAAAAGAAGATAGAGTATCAGTTTTAAGTAATATGCTTTGAGAAGTAATAAGTATTTAGAAAAGTGAAGAAGTAGAGTAAGAAAAGAAGATAGAATTTCAGTTTTAAGTAATATGCTTTGTGAAGTAGTAAGTATTTAGAAAAGTGAAGAAGTAGAGTAAGAAAAGAAGATAGAATTTCAGTTTTAAGTAGTATGCTTTGAGAAGTAATAAGTATTTAGAAAAGTGAAGAAGTAAAGTAAGAAAAGAAGATAGAATTTCAGTTTTAAAGAGTATGCTTTGAGAAGTAATAAGTATTTAGAAAAGTGAAGAAGTAAAGTAAGAAAAGAAGATAGAATTTAAGTTTTAAAGAGTATGCTTTGAGAAGTAATAAGTATTTAGAAAAGTGAAGAAGTAAAGTAAGAAAAGAAGATAGAGTATCAGTTTTAAGGAGTATGCTTTGAGAAGTAATAAGTATTTTGAAAAGTGAAGAAGTAAAGTAAGAAAAGAAGATAGAATTTCAGTTTTAAAGAGTATGCTTTGAGAATTAATAAGTATTTAGAAAAGTGAAGAAGTAAAGTAAGAAAAGAAGATAGAGTATCAGTTTTAAAGAGTATGCTTTGAGAAGTAATAAGTATTTAGAAAAGTGAAGAAGTAAAGTAAGAAAAGAAGATAGAATTTCAGTTTTAAGTAATATGCTTTGAGAAGTAATAAGTATTTAGAAAAGTGAAGAAGTAAAGTAAGAAAAGAAGATAGAGTATCAGTTTTAAAGAGTATGCTTTGAGAAGTAATAAGTATTTAGAAAAGTGAAGAAGTAAAGTAAGAAAAGAAGATAGAATTTCAGTTTTAAAGAGTATGCTTTGAGAATTAATAAGTATTTAGAAAAGTGAAGAAGTAAAGTAAGAAAAGAAGATAGAATTTAAGTTTTAAAGAGTATGCTTTGAGAATTAATAAGTATTTAGAAAAGTGAAGAAGTAAAGTAAGAAAAGAAGATAGAATTTTAGTTTTAAAGAGTATGCTTTGAGAAGTAATAAGTATTTAGAAAAGTGAAGAAGTAAAGTAAGAAAAGAAGATAGAATTTCAGTTTTAAGTAGTATGCTTTGAGAAGTAATAAGTATTTAGAAAAGTGAAGAAGTAAAGTAAGAAAAGAAGATAGAATTTCAGTTTTAAAGAGTATGCTTTGAGAAGTAATAAGTATTTAGAAAAGTGAAGAAGTAAAGTAAGAAAAGAAGATAGAATTTCAGTTTTAAAGAGTATGCTTTGAGAAGTAATAAGTATTTAGAAAAGTGAAGAAGTAAAGTAAGAAAAGAAGATAGAATTTTAGTTTTAAAGAGTATGCTTTGAGAAGTAATAAGTATTTAGAAAAGTGAAGAAGTAAAGTAAGTAAAGAAGATAGAGTATCAGTTTTAAGGAGTATGCTTTAAGAAGTAGTAAGTATTTAGAAAAGTGAAGAAGTAAAGTAAGAAAAGAAGATAGAATTTCAATATTAAGGAGTATGCTTTGAGAAGTATTAAGTATTTAGAAAAGTGAAGAAGTAAAGTAAGAAAGAAGATAGAATTTCAGTTTTAAGGATTATGCTTTGAGAAGTAATAAGTATTTAGAAAAGTGAAGAAGTAAAGTAAGAAAAGATGATAGAATTTCAGTTTTAAGGAGTATGCTTTGAGAAGTAGTAAGTATTTAGAAAAGTGAAGAAGTAAAGTAAGAAAAGAAGATAGAATTTCAGTTTTAAGTAGTATGCTTTGAGAAGTAATAAGTATTTTGAAAAGTGAAGAAGTAAAGTAAGAAAAGAAGATAGAGTATCAGTTTTAAAGAGTATGCTTTGAGAAGTAATAAGTATTTTGAAAAGTGAAGAAGTAAAGTAAGAAAAGAAGATAGAATTTCAGTTTTAAGTAATATGCTTTGTGAAGTAGTAAGTATTTAGAAAAGTGAAGAAGTAAAGTAAGAAAAGAAGATAGAGTATCAGTTTTAAGGAGTATGCTTTGTGAAGTAATAAGTATTTAGAAAAGTGAAGAAGTAAAGTAAGAAAAGAAGATAGAATTTAAGTTTTAAAGAGTATGCTTTGAGAATTAATAAGTATTTAGAAAAGTGAAGAAGTAAAGTAAGAAAAGAAGATAGAGTATCAGTTTTAAATAGTATGCTTTGAGAAGTAATAAGTATTTAGAAAAGTGAAGAAGTAAAGTTTGAAAGAAGATAGAATTTCAGTTTTAAAGAGTATGCTTTGAGAAGTAATAAGTATTTAGAAAAGTGAAGAAGTAAAGTAAGAAAAGAAGATAGAATTTCAGTTTTAAAGAGTATGCTTTGAGAAGTAATAAGTATTTAGAAAAGTGAAGAAGTAAAGTAAGAAAAGAAGATAGAGTATCAGTTTTAAAGAGTATGCTTTGAGAAGTAATAAGTATTTAGAAAAGTGAAGAAGTAAAGTAAGTAAAGAAGATAGAATTTCAGTTTTAAGGATTATGCTTTGAGAAGTAATAAGTATTTAGAAAAGTGAAGAAGTAAAGTAAGAAAAGAAGATAGAATTTTAGTTTTAAAGAGTATGCTTTGAGAAGTAATAAGTATTTAGAAAAGTGAAGAAGTAAAGTAAGAAAAGAAGATAGAATTTCAGTATTAAGGAGTATGCTTTGAGATTTAATAAGTATTTAGAATAGTGAAGAAGTAAAGTAAGAAAAGATGATAGAATTTCAGTTTTAAGTAATATGCTTTAAGAAGTAGTAAGTATTTAGAAAAGTGAAGAAGTAAAGTTTGAAAGAAGATAGAATTTCAGTTTTAAAGAGTATGCTTTGAGAAGTAATAAGTATTTAGAAAAGTGAAGAAGTAAAGTAAGAAAAGAAGATAGAATTTCAGTTTTAAGGAGTATGCTTTGAGATTTAATAAGTATTTAGAAAAGTGAAGAAGTAAAGTAAGAAAAGAAGATAGAATTTCAGTTTTAAGTAATATGCTTTAAGAAGTAGTAAGTATTTAGAAAAGTGAAGAAGTAAAGTTTGAAAGAAGATAGAATTTCAGTTTTAAAGAGTATGCTTTGAGAAGTAATAAGTATTTAGAAAAGTGAAGAAGTAAAGTAAGAAAAGAAGATAGAGTATCAGTTTTAAATAGTATGCTTTGAGAAGTAATAAGTATTTAGAAAAGTGAAGAAGTAAAGTTTGAAAGAAGATAGAATTTCAGTTTTAAGTAGTATGCTTTGAGAAGTAATAAGTATTTAGAAAAGTGAAGAAGTAAAGTTTGAAAGAAGATAGAATTTAAGTTTTAAGTAATATGCTTTGTGAAGTAATAAGTATTTAGAAAAGTGAAGAAGTAAAGTAAGAAAAGATGATAGAATTTCAGTTTTAAGTAGTATGCTTTGAGAAGTAATAAGTATTTAGAAAAGTGAAGAAGTAAAGTTTGAAAGAAGATAGAATTTCAGTTTTAAGTAGTATGCTTTGAGAAGTAATAAGTATTTTGAAAAGTGAAGAAGTAAAGTAAGAAAAGAAGATAGAATTTCAGTTTTAAGTAATATGCTTTGAGAATTAATAAGTATTTAGAAAAGTGAAGAAGTAGAGTAAGAAAAGAAGATAGAATTTCAGTTTTAAGTAGTATGCTTTGAGAAGTAATAAGTATTTAGAAAAGTGAAGAAGTAAAGTAAGAAAAGAAGATAGAATTTCAGTTTTTAGTAGTATGCTTTGAGAAGTATTAAGTATTTAGAAAAGTGAAGAAGTAAAGTAAGAAAAGAAGATAGAATTTCAGTTTTAAGTAATATGCTTTGAAAAGTAATAAGTATTTAGAAAAGTGAAGAAGTAAAGCAAGAAAAGAAGATAGAGTATCAGTTTTAAATAGTATGCTTTGAGAAGTAGTAAGTATTTAGAAAAGTGAAGAAGTAAAGTAAGAAAAGAAGATAGAATTTCAGTTTTAAGTAATATGCTTTGAGAAGTATTAAGTATTTAGAAAAGTGAAGAAGTAAAGTAAGAAAAGAAGATAGAATTTCAGTTTTAAGTAATATGCTTTGAGAAGTAATAAGTATTTAGAAAAGTGAAGAAGTAAAGTAAGAAAAGAAGATAGAATTTCAGTTTTAAGTAATATGCTTTGAGAAGTAGTAAGTATTTAGAAAAGTGAAGAAGTAAAGTAAGAAAGAAGATAGAATTTCAGTTTTAAAGAGTATGGTTTGAGAAGTAATAAGTATTTAGAAAAGTGAAGAAGTAAAGTAAGAAAAGAAGATAGAATTTCAGTTTTAAGTAGTATGCTTTGTGAAGTAGTAAGTATTTAGAAAAGTGAAGAAGTAAAGTAAGAAAAGAAGATAGAATTTTAGTTTTAAGTAGTATGCTTTGAGAAGTAATAAGTATTTAGAAAAGTGAAGAAGTAAAGTAAGAAAAGAAGATAGAATTTCAGTTTTTAGTAGTATGCTTTGAGAAGTATTAAGTATTTAGAAAAGTGAAGAAGTAAAGTAAGAAAAGAAGATAGAATTTCAGTTTTAAGTAATATGCTTTGAGAAGTAATAAGTATTTAGAAAAGTGAAGAAGTAAAGTAAGAAAAGAAGATAGAGTATCAGTTTTAAAGAGTATGCTTTGAGAAGTAATAAGTATTTAGAAAAGTGAAGAAGTAAAGTAAGAAAAGAAGATAGAATTTCAGTTTTAAAGAGTATGCTTTGAGAATTAATAAGTATTTAGAAAAGTGAAGAAGTAAAGTAAGAAAAGAAGATAGAATTTAAGTTTTAAAGAGTATGCTTTGAGAATTAATAAGTATTTAGAAAAGTGAAGAAGTAAAGTAAGAAAAGAAGATAGAGTATCAGTTTTAAATAGTATGCTTTAAGAAGTAGTAAGTATTTAGAAAAGTGAAGAAGTAAAGTAAGAAAAGTAGATAGAATTTCAGTTTTAAGGAGTATGCTTTGAGAAGTAGTAAGTATTTAGAAAAGTGAAGAAGTAAAGTAAGAAAAGAAGATAGAATTTCAGTTTTAAGTAATATGCTTTGATAAGTAGTAAGTATTTAGAAAAGTGAAGAAGTAAAGTAAGAAAAGAAGATAGAATTTCAGTTTTAAGGAGTATGCTTTGAGAAGTAGTAAGTATTTAGAAAAGTGAAGAAGTAAAGTAAGAAAAGATGATAGAATTTCAGTTTTAAATAGTATGCTTTGAGAAGTAATAAGTATTTAGAAAAGTGAAGAAGTAAAGTAAGAAAAGAAGATAGAGTATCAGTTTTAAAGAGTATGCTTTGAGAATTAATAAGTATTTAGAAAAGTGAAGAAGTAAAGTAAGAAAAGAAGATAGAATTTAAGTTTTAAAGAGTATGCTTTGAGAAGTAATAAGTATTTAGAAAAGTGAAGAAGTAAAGTAAGAAAAGAAGATAGAATTTTCAGTTTTAAGTAATATGCTTTGAGAAGTAATAAGTATTTAGAAAAGTGAAGAAGTAAAGTAAGAAAAGAAGATAGAATTTCAGTTTTAAGTAATATGCTTTGTGAAGTAGTAAGTATTTAGAAAAGTGAAGAAGTAAAGTAAGAAAAGAAGATAGAATTTCAGTTTTAAAGAGTATGCTTTGAGAATTAATAAGTATTTAGAAAAGTGAAGAAGTAAAGTAAGAAAAGAAGATAGAATTTCAGTTTTAAAGAGTATGCTTTGAGATTTAATAAGTATTTAGAAAAGTGAAGAAGTAAAGTAAGAAAAGAAGATAGAATTTCAGTTTTAAGTAGTATGCTTTGAGAAGTAATAAGTATTTAGAAAAGTGAAGAAGTAAAGTAAGAAAAGAAGATAGAATTTCAGTTTTAAGGATTATGCTTTGAGAAGTAATAAGTATTTAGAAAAGTGAAGAAGTAAAGTAAGAAAAGAAGATAGAATTTCAGTTTTAAAGAGTATGGTTTGAGAAGTAATAAGTATTTAGAAAAGTGAAGAAGTAAAGTAAGAAAAGAAGATAGAATTTCAGTTTTAAAGAGTATGCTTTGAGAAGTAATAAGTATTTAGAAAAGTGAAGAAGTAAAGTAAGAAAAGAAGATAGAATTTAAGTTTTAAAGAGTATGCTTTGAGAATTAATAAGTATTTAGAAAAGTGAAGAAGTAAAGCAAGAAAAGAAGATAGAATTTCAGTTTTAAATAGTATGCTTTGAGAAGTAATAAGTATTTAGAAAAGTGAAGAAGTAAAGTAAGAAAAGAAGATAGAGTATCAGTTTTAAAGAGTATGCTTTGAGAAGTAATAAGTATTTAGAAAAGTGAAGAAGTAAAGTAAGAAAAGAAGATAGAATTTCAGTTTTAAGTAGTATGCTTTGAGAAGTAATAAGTATTTAGAAAAGTGAAGAAGTAAAGTAAGAAAAGAAGATAGAGTATCAGTTTTAAAGAGTATGCTTTGAGAAGTAATAAGTATTTAGAAAAGTGAAGAAGTAAAGTAAGAAAAGAAGATAGAATTTCAGTTTTAAGGAGTATGCTTTGAGATTTAATAAGTATTTAGAAAAGTGAAGAAGTAAAGTAAGAAAAGAAGATAGAATTTCAGTTTTAAGTAGTATGCTTTGAGATTTAATAAGTATTTAGAAAAGTGAAGAAGTAAAGTAAGAAAAGAAGATAGAATTTCAGTTTTAAGTATATGCTTTGTGAAGTAGTAAGTATTTAGAAAAGTGAAGAAGTAAAGTAAGAAAAGTAGATAGAATTTCAGTTTTAAGTAATATGCTTTGAGAAGTAGTAAGTATTTAGAAAAGTGAAGAAGTAAAGTAAGAAAAGAAGATAGAATTTCAGTTTTAAGTAATATGCTTTGATAAGTAGTAAGTATTTAGAAAAGTGAAGAAGTAAAGTAAGAAAAGAAGATAGAATTTCAGTTTTAAGGAGTATGCTTTGAGAAGTAGTAAGTATTTAGAAAAGTGAAGAAGTAAAGTAAGAAAAGAAGATAGAATTTCAGTTTTAAATAGTATGCTTTGAGAAGTAATAAGTATTTAGAAAAGTGAAGAAGTAAAGTAAGAAAAGAAGATAGAATTTCAGTTTTAAAGAGTATGCTTTGAGAAGTAATAAGTATTTAGAAAAGTGAAGAAGTAAAGTAAGAAAGAAGATAGAATTTTAGTTTTAAAGAGTATGCTTTGAGAAGTAATAAGTATTTAGAAAAGTGAAGAAGTAAAGTAAGAAAAGAAGATAGAGTATCAGTTTTAAGGAGTATGCTTTAAGAAGTAGTAAGTATTTTGAAAAGTGAAGAAGTAAAGTAAGAAAAGAAGATAGAATTTCAGTTTTAAGTAGTATGCTTTGAGAAGTAATAAGTATTTAGAAAAGTGAAGAAGTAAAGTAAGAAAAGAAGATAGAATTTCAGTTTTAAAGAGTATGCTTTGAGAAGTAATAAGTATTTAGAAAAGTGAAGAAGTAAAGTAAGAAAAGAAGATAGAATTTCAGTTTTAAGTAGTATGCTTTGAGAAGTAATAAGTATTTAGAAAAGTGAAGAAGTAAAGTAAGAAAAGAAGATAGAATTTCAGTTTTAAAGAGTATGCTTTGAGAAGTAATAAGTATTTAGAAAAGTGAAGAAGTAAAGTAAGAAAAGAAGATAGAATTTCAGTTTTAAGTAGTATGCTTTGAGAAGTAATAAGTATTTAGAAAAGTGAAGAAGTAAAGTAAGAAAAGAAGATAGAATTTCAGTTTTAAGTAGTATGCTTTGAGAAGTAATAAGTATTTAGAAAAGTGAAGAAGTAAAGTAAGAAAAGAAGATAGAATTTCAGTTTTAAGTAATATGCTTTGAGAAGTAATAAGTATTTTGAAAAGTGAAGAAGTAAAGTAAGAAAAGAAGATAGAATTTCAGTTTTATTTTGAATAAATCTAAAAGAATATGAATTGACTACTGCTAAAAATTTTTTGTAGCATATGGTTTTGTACATGATCTAATAGAACTTTCAAGTTCATTAGCCAATGATAAAAATTACTATAAGCCACTATTTAAGTTTCTTTTAAGTAAAGCTTAACATATACGTTCAAAATGGGAAATAATTAATTTCCTAAAAGAGAAATAAAAAATAAGTATATTATACATAAATAAATAACTACTATCTAAAAAGAAGGAGTTACTTACCTAGAATATAAGATAGGAAAATTATAAACTACAGTAAGCAGCAAAAATCTCTGATTTGAGAATATCAATCTCTAAAGCTATTAATATTATCTAAGTAAGAAGTTATATCTTCGCATAATTTTTAAAACATTTTATAATTTTTATTTTATCTAAAGCAGAATATGGGGATAATATTAAATCTTGGACTACTTTATCAGGACTTAAAGACATGATTAATAAAATAACTAAATCTTAAAGATTAATTTCAAGAATGGTCTTTAATCTTTTTAATCTACATTCAATGAATCTTGCTTTATTTATTTAAACCGTTTTCTTTTTTCCACTTGGAAGTATTGAAGTTAATCTACTTTTACTTTAAGCTAAATCAGTAAAGAGAATTAAGGCACTGATATTGCTTTTATATTGTCAGCATTTTCTTAATAAAATTTACCATATAGGAGATAATTAAGAAAAAATCTCTAATTATACTAAATCAAAATTTAAGCAACTACTTTATAGAATTTAATAAAAAGTGAATAAAAAGTTCTTCTAGAAATATTTATTAAGGAATACACTTATTCTTACTACAAAAAGAATAATAAATCATTAGAAAATGATAAAGTGCTTCCATTCTCCAAACTATGGAAATTTGTAATAAATCCTTATTTAAAAGACAGATTTAGATTATAAAGAGGGAAATACTTATATAACTTTTAAATGAAATTAATTTACACCTCATTTCAACCTAATTCAGTACACTCTATTTATTTGATAATATTTTGGTGTATATAAAAATGTTTTAGATTGCTTTTACTATAGATATTCTTTAGGAATTTAAGAGTTGTAAAATGATTACAGGAAATAGTTGCTAAAACTTAATTTTCTACCACTGAAATAGCATTAACTAAAACTAGAATTTAATTCCTATAATTTAATAATTCATTAAATTCTTCACTAATAATTACTTACAAAGTGTATAGAGGTTCTCAAATTATAAAAAGAAAATTAAATAAATTCCTTTGACGAAGAAGAATTCAACTAAGAAACTTCTGATTGAGATATATAGCAAGGAGATTGAGACTAAGAGATTTGATGAAAATAAATTTTTATTTTTCGTTTTACGTGATTATTTACAAGTATCTAGACAATTATGTCACAATATTATTAATCATTAAGATTCTTATAGTATATTATTATTATTAAAAGTACTGGATAAACTGCAACTCTATGACTGAATCTTAATATAGGAAGAAAGCAATATATGTGATTTATGTAAAATTTTATAAAAAATAAATTTAATATAATAAAAGAAATGCTAACGATTTTATCAAAAGCATATAAAAAAGAAAATTAGAATACCTTAATAAAACTCTCTTTTCATAAAGCAATAGGAAAATAACAGAGAGCCAGCTCAAATGAATATATTTAATAATATAAATAGTTAAATAAATATGAATATAATAATAATAATTAATTATAGTGATCCCACCTATCAATAAGGTTCGTCACTTTTTAAAGTTTAATAGTTTTGTTAAAATTTCCATTTCCAGTCTTCTTCTGGGTCTTCTTCTTGAAGCACGTATCTATCTGTGCTGTGTTCTCCCTTTTTTATTTTCGTAATCTTGCTTCAATCAATCTTCATTCCAAGCATTTGTTCATTTCTTCTTTGTCCTGCTATAATCATGTCTTCTAGAATTTCATGCCCTGCGTACATCTTTCTTCTATAAATTGTTCCTTCCGCAGTGCAATATAGTTTACTTATAGTTCTTCATAGCTTTAAATTTTCTGCTTTCTGTTTTTATTGGAATTAGAATCAGTTTCTAACTTTGTGTCCTGGTCTCTTGCAGTATCAGCATCGCAGTATTTTCCTATAGGGAATATCTTTTATTGCAGGCTGTTTCTCCACATCCATAGGATCATTTCCCTGCATATTTTGCAAAAATATGCTTTCAGTTAGTTCTGCGAATTAGTCGAATTTTTTCTCTAGTTCTTCTATTTTGTTGTTTCCTGTCTATTTATTTTCATTTTTCATTTATTCTTATTAATTGTACATCAGGTGCTCTATTTTTCTTTCTAGTTCTTGAACTGTTCTTAGGAGTTTGAAATTTTCTTATTACAGCAATTGGAGTGCTTAAATTATATTTTATTGCTCGTAAGATGAATTCTTTTGAGAAGAGGTTTTTACAAGAAGTTTTCCATTTTTTCTTTATATATAGAACGCGTAGTACCTCGTTGGAACGCAGCTTTTTTAGTATTAATATTTAATATTAAAAAAATGTTCTCAAAAGCTTGATTTCATTTTATTCGTCCAAAGAGTCACTTCATCTTCTCCAAATGGGGAACCTTCTTATTAGAAATTAGTCTTGAATCTTGAATTAAATACTCCAGGTTTCTTGAATAAGGTCCAAATAAGAATTAGTTATTAAGTTATTAATTAGGGGGCCCATCAGTCAAACTTTCATATTACTAGAGAGAACCCTTGGAGTAAGTTAGACATGTCTCAACTGAACTTATCCACCATTCCACGTAGTGGCATCTAGTGTGAGACTACTTCCAATGCGTTATACACTGTACCAGATTACCTACTAGTTTTTCTGATGTAGCCGATTTCCATTTTATATTATATTTAATAAAAAAGAGAAATAAATAGAAAAATATAGCACCAATTTGATATTAATTTTGAATTTAGTTTAAAATGAACAATAAAAAATATAAGATGAAATGCATTAGTTAAGACGAATCAACAAAGAGTATAGTAGACAGTGAATTTTAAATTACTCAAGGAGTATTTGTTAAAAGAAATTGAATTAATTATATCAGTGTAGTAATTATTAGCCTATTGAAAGAGAAATTAGAAGCGGCAGAAGAGTAT
Organism: Loxodes magnus; assembly: GCA_946699065.1. NCBI lineage: Eukaryota > Ciliophora > Karyorelictea > Loxodida > Loxodidae > Loxodes > Loxodes magnus. The sequence continues at coordinate 1,865 of CAMPDV010006113.1, read as the reverse complement.
CAAAGAGACCTGATGAAGTTATAGTTATATTAAATAGAAAATAATAAAAATAATATAAAAGTAAGATATAATATGGCTGCACAATGAATTATTTTAAAATTATTTCGAATTACTAAAATAATTAAAGGAAGTTTGCTAGGAGGCTATTTGAAACATTTTGAGTTTTAATTTCTTTAATAAGAGTTAAATAAAAAGCCATGTTTTTATAATTTTCTATTTTAATTTATTTATTAATATCTTTATATTATACCTATTAAAATTGATATTTCTTATTTTTTTCTTAATTTCCAGGTTTCTAGATAATCAAAACTATTTTATAATTAATTTAAATTGTTTTAATATTCTAAAATAATTTTTCTATGGAAATTTAAATAGAAATATCTTAATAAAAAGAAAAGTTTAAAAGAGCTTAAATTCGTATAATCAGACAATTATATCGATAGAAAAATTTTATTGCTATAAATAAATATAGAATGATCATCCTCGGTTTAGGCCAGTATTTACCTACTTTTTAAACTTATAGTCATTATCAGCTACTAGAATCTAATTTCCAAAAATCATCTTTTTTAAGCATAAGAGATCCACCGAATAAATAAAATAACCCGTCATGATAGGTTAGAGAAGCACCTTATCTTGCAGTTTGTATATAACTATAGGCATTAAGATGATATCAAAATATGTTGAAAGGAATAAGTGAAAGATAGAGAGCTCATTAATCATTATCAAAAAGATTCTTAATTTAAAGTAGAGCTTTTTTCTCTTTAAAGCCGTAAAATATTTTCATTTAGTTCTTTTTTTTCTTCCCATTACATCTTTGATTCCTCTTCATATTCAAGATCAATTTCAGGATTGAATTCTAAATCTTTAATAATGTCAAAATTGTTATTATCTTACTATTAAAATATCTTTAGTCTTTCTTCTATAGAACTACTTATCTTTAAGTTATTAGAGGGTTAAGGAAGTAAAGCTTCTAGCTTCTATTAAATTTTTCTTTCTTCAAGTTCTTAAATAAAATTTTTTCAAATTACTACTCGCTTTGAAACCTTCTATGTGTATTTACTTAAGGAGATGCTTATTTTTTTTCTAATTCCTAAGCAATATTCTTAATTAAAGTTTTAGAAGAATTAATTTTTTATTCTATCTGCTTATTTTTCTTATACTAAACATAGTCGTTATTAAATTGTGATTTAAAGACTGTTTCTTTGTTTAGTCTATTAGAAATGCTACTTCTGCTGTCATGTCTAGAACTTAAAGAACGAAGATTCTAATAGTTAGGGTTTTAATAAACTTTATCCAAATCTAATTGATGCTTATGACAGGTTTGCATTTAATATTCTCAAGTGTTAATTTTTCTTTAAATACATTACTGGACTATGTCTTACTACCCTATACTATTTATCTTTCCTTTTCTTTCTCTTTTTTATTAAATGATCTTAAAGCTCCAAAAGGCTCAAAAGGTTTAATTTAAGAGGGATAGTTATTTTCTTTAGTAAATGGAATAGCACTAATTCTTTACTTAATAGTCTCTGGATGATCATTGGACTGCTTTTTATAAAGAATAGTATGAAAATTTTAGTTTTTTAGTTAATTCTAAATAAATTCCATAATTATAGCAAATAGTTAATTTAGATAGTAAGCGAAGTACTTCATTTACGCAATTTTTTTTAATATTATGCTTGATCTATTTTTAATTAAATTAATTTTTCTTTGTCTGTTGTTATTAGATAATTAAGACTCTATCTTTTATTTTATTTTAGTTATTATTAATATTAATTATTCCTAAAAGAAAATAAATTAGAGTAAATAATCCTTCTTTATATAAGGCTCAAATATTCTAGCTATAATTTCTTAGTTATATAGTTTTA
>CAMPDV010006112.1:0-25534 GCA_946699065.1 Loxodes magnus | reverse complement strand
GAAAAAGAGTGTGAAGATCAGTAATTGAAAGTATCTAGAAGTTAAATAAGATTTCTAAGAAAAGTGAATAAGAAAAGTAAGATAAAGAGTGTGAAGATCAGTAATTGAAAGTATCTAGAAGTTAAATAAGATTTCTAAGAAAAGTGAATAAGAAAAGTAAGAAAAAGAGTGTGAAGATCAGTAATTGAAAGTATCTAGAAGTTAAATAAGATTTCTAAGAAAAGTGAATAAGAAAAGTAAGAAAAATAGTGTGAAGATCAGTAATTGAAAGTATCTAGAAGTTAAATAAGATTTCTAAGAAAAGTGAATAAAAAAAGTAAGATAAAGAGTGTGAAGATCAGTAATTGAAAGTATCTAGAAGTTAAATTTGATTTCTAAGAAAAGTGAATAAGAAAAGTAAGAAAAAGAGTGTGAAGATCAGTAATTGAAAGTATCTAGAAGTTAAATAAGATTTCTAAGAAAAGTGAATAAGAAAAGTAAGAAAAAGAGTGTGAAGATCAGTAATTGAAAGTATCTAGAAGTTAAATTTGATTTCTAAGAAAAGTGAATAAGAAAAGTAAGAAAAAGAGTGTGAAGATTAGTTAATGAAAGTATCAAATACTAGAAGTTAAATAAGATTTCTAAGAAAAGTGAATAAGAAAAGTAAGAAAAAGAGTGTGAAGATCAGAAATTGAAAGTATCTAGAAGTTAAATAAGATTTCTAAGAAAAGTGAATAAAAAAAGTAAGATAAAGAGTGTGAAGATCAGTAATTGAAAGTATCTAGAAGTTAAATTTGATTTCTAAGAAAAGTGAATAAGAAAAGTAAGAAAAAGAGTGTGAAGATCAGTAATTGAAAGTATCTAGAAGTTAAATAAGATTTCTAAGAAAAGTGAATAAGAAAAGTAAGAAAAAGAGTGTGAAGATCAGTAATTGAAAGTATCTAGAAGTTAAATTTGATTTCTAAGAAAAGTGAATAAGAAAAGTAAGAAAAAGAGTGTGAAGATCAGTAATTGAAAGTATCTAGAAGTTAAATAAGATTTCTAAGAAAAGTGAATAAGAAAAGTAAGAAAAAGAGTGTGAAGATCAGAAATTGAAAGTATCTAGAAGTTAAATAAGATTTCTAAGAAAAGTGAATAAGAAAAGTAAGAAAAAGAGTGTGAAGATCAGTAATTGAAAGTATCTAGAAGTTAAATAAGATTTCTAAGAAAAGTGAATAAGAAAAGTAAGAAAAATAGTGTGAAGATCAGTAATTGAAAGTATCTAGAAGTTAAATAAGATTTCTAAGAAAAGTGAATAAGAAAAGTAAGAAAAAGAGTGTGAAGATCAGTAATTGAAAGTATCTAGAAGTTAAATAAGATTTCTAAGAAAAGTGAATAAGAAAAGTAAGATAAAGAGTGTGAAGATCAGAAATTGAAAGTATCTAGAAGTTAAATAAGATTTCTAAGAAAAGTGAATAAGAAAAGTAAGAAAAAGAGTTTGAAGATCAGAAATTGAAAGTATCTAGAAGTTAAATTTGATTTCTAAGAAAAGTGAATAAGAAAAGTAAGAAAAAGAGTGTGAAGATCAGTAATTGAAAGTATCTAGAAGTTAAATAAGATTTCTAAGAAAAGTTAATAAGAAAAGTAAGAAAAAGAGTTTGAAGATCAGAAATTGAAAGTATCTAGAAGTTAAATAAGATTTCTAAGAAAAGTGAATAAGAAAAGTAAGAAAAATAGTGTGAAGATCAGTAATTGAAAGTATCTAGAAGTTAAATTTGATTTCTAAGAAAAGTGAATAAGAAAAGTAAGATAAAGAGTGTGAAGATCAGTAATTGAAAGTATCTAGAGGTTAAAAAAGATTTCTAAGAAAAGTGAATAAGAAAAGTAAGAAAAATAGTGTGAAGATCAGTAATTGAAAGTATCTAGAAGTTAAATTTGATTTCTAAGAAAAGTGAATAAGAAAAGTAAGAAAAAGAGTGTGAAGATCAGTAATTGAAAGTATCTAGAAGTTAAATAAGATTTCTAAGAAAAGTGAATAAGAAAAGTAAGAAAAAGAGTGTGAAGATCAGTAATTGAAAGTATCTAGAAGTTAAATAAGATTTCTAAGAAAAGTGAATAAGAAAAGTAAGAAAAAGAGTTTGAAGATCAGAAATTGAAAGTATCTAGAAGTTAAATAAGATTTCTAAGAAAAGTGAATAAGAAAAGTAAGAAAAATAGTGTGAAGATCAGTAATTGAAAGTATCTAGAAGTTAAATTTGATTTCTAAGAAAAGTGAATAAGAAAAGTAAGATAAAGAGTGTGAAGATCAGTAATTGAAAGTATCTAGAAGTTAAATTTGATTTCTAAGAAAAGTGAATAAGAAAAGTAAGAAAAAGAGTGTGAAGATCAGTAATTGAAAGTATCTAGAAGTTAAATAAGATTTCTAAGAAAAGTGAATAAGAAAAGTAAGAAAAAGAGTGTGAAGATCAGTAATTGAAAGTATCTAGAAGTTAAATAAGATTTCTAAGAAAAGTGAATAAGAAAAGTAAGAAAAAGAGTGTGAAGATCAGTAATTGAAAGTATCTAGAAGTTAAATAAGATTTCTAAGAAAAGTGAAAAAGAAAAGTAAGATAAAGAGTGTGAAGATCAGTAATTGAAAGTATCTAGAAGTTAAATAAGATTTCTAAGAAAAGTGAAAAAGAAAAGTAAGATAAAGAGTGTGAAGATCAGTAATTGAAAGTATCTAGAAGTTAAATAAGATTTCTAAGAAAAGTGAATAAAAAAAGTAAGAAAAATAGTGTGAAGATCAGTAATTGAAAGTATCTAGAGGTTAAAAAAGATTTCTAAGAAAAGTGAATAAGAAAAGTAAGAAAAAGAGTGTGAAGATCAGTAATTGAAAGTATCTAGAAGTTAAATAAGATTTCTAAGAAAAGTGAATAAGAAAAGTAAGATAAAGAGTGTGAAGATCAGTAATTGAAAGTATCTAGAAGTTAAATAAGATTTCTAAGAAAAGTGAATAAGAAAAGTAAGATAAAGAGTGTGAAGATCAGTAATTGAAAGTATCTAGAAGTTAAATAAGATTTCTAAGAAAAGTGAATAAGAAAAGTAAGAAAAAGAGATTGAAGATCAGTAATTGAAAGTATCTAGAAGTTAAATAAGATTTCTAAGAAAAGTGAATAAGAAAAGTAAGAAAAAGAGTGTGAAGATCAGTAATTGAAAGTATCTAGAAGTTAAATAAGATTTCTAAGAAAAGTGAATAAGAAAAGTAAGAAAAAGAGTTTGAAGATCAGAAATTGAAAGTATCTAGAAGTTAAATAAGATTTCTAAGAAAAGTGAATAAGAAAAGTAAGAAAAATAGTGTGAAGATCAGTAATTGAAAGTATCTAGAAGTTAAATAAGATTTCTAAGAAAAGTGAAAAAGAAAAGTAAGAAAAAGAGTGTGAAGATCAGTAATTGAAAGTATCTAGAAGTTGAATTTGATTTCTAAGAAAAGTGAATAAAAAAAGTAAGAAAAAGAGTGTGAAGATCATAATTGAAAGTATCTAGAAGTTAAATAAGATTTCTAAGAAAAGTGAATAAGAAAAGTAAGATAAAGAGTGTGAAGATCAGTAATTGAAAGTATCTAGAAGTTAAATAAGATTTCTAAGAAAAGTGAATAAGAAAAGTAAGAAAAAGAGTGTGAAGATCAGTAATTGAAAGTATCTAGAAGTTGAATAAGATTTCTAAGAAAAGTTAATAAGAAAAGTAAGAAAAAGAGTGTGAAGATCAGTAATTGAAAGTATCTAGAAGTTAAATAAGATTTCTAAGAAAAGTGAATAAGAAAAGTAAGAAAAGAGTGTGAAGATCAGTAATTGAAAGTATCTAGAAGTTAAATAAGATTTCTAAGAAAAGTGAATAAGAAAAGTAAGAAAAAGAGTTTGAAGATCAGAAATTGAAAGTATCTAGAAGTTAAATAAGATTTCTAAGAAAAGTTAATAAGAAAAGTAAGAAAAAGAGTGTGAAGATCAGTAATTGAAAGTATCTAGAAGTTAAATAAGATTTCTAAGAAAAGTGAATAAGAAAAGTAAGAAAAGAGTGTGAAGATCAGTAATTGAAAGTATCTAGAAGTTAAATAAGATTTCTAAGAAAAGTGAATAAGAAAAGTAAGAAAAAGAGTGTGAAGATCAGTAATTGAAAGTATCTAGAAGTTAAATAAGATTTCTAAGAAAAGTGAATAAGAAAAGTAAGATAAAGAGTGTGAAGATCAGTAATTGAAAGTATCTAGAAGTTAAATAAGATTTCTAAGAAAAGTGAATAAGAAAAGTAAGAAAAAGAGTGTGAAGATCAGTAATTGAAAGTATCTAGAAGTTAAATAAGATTTCTAAGAAAAGTGAATAAGAAAAGTAAGAAAAAGAGTGTGAAGATCAGTAATTGAAAGTATCTAGAAGTTAAATAAGATTTCTAAGAAAAGTGAATAAGAAAAGTAAGAAAAAGAGTTTGAAGATCAGAAATTGAAAGTATCTAGAAGTTAAATAAGATTTCTAAGAAAAGTGAATAAGAAAAGTAAGAAAAAGAGTGTGAAGATCAGTAATTGAAAGTATCTAGAAGTTAAATAAGATTTCTAAGAAAAGTGAATAAGAAAAGTAAGAAAAAGAGTTTGAAGATCAGAAATTGAAAGTATCTAGAAGTTAAATAAGATTTCTAAGAAAAGTGAATAAGAAAAGTAAGATAAAGAGTGTGAAGATCAGTAATTGAAAGTATCTAGAAGTTAAATAAGATTTCTAAGAAAAGTTAATAAGAAAAGTAAGATAAAGAGTGTGAAGATCAGTAATTGAAAGTATCTAGAAGTTAAATAAGATTTCTAAGAAAAGTGAATAAGAAAAGTAAGAAAAAGAGTTTGAAGATCAGAAATTGAAAGTATCTAGAAGTTAAATAAGATTTCTAAGAAAAGTTAATAAGAAAAGTAAGAAAAAGAGTGTGAAGATCAGTAATTGAAAGTATCTAGAAGTTAAATAAGATTTCTAAGAAAAGTGAATAAGAAAAGTAAGAAAAAGAGTGTGAAGATCAGTAATTGAAAGTATCTAGAAGTTAAATAAGATTTCTAAGAAAAGTGAATAAGAAAAGTAAGATAAAGAGTGTGAAGATCAGTAATTGAAAGTATCTAGAAGTTAAATAAGATTTCTAAGAAAAGTGAATAAGAAAAGTAAGATAAAGAGTGTGAAGATCAGTAATTGAAAGTATCTAGAAGTTAAATAAGATTTCTAAGAAAAGTTAATAAGAAAAGTAAGATAAAGAGTGTGAAGATCAGAAATTGAAAGTATCTAGAAGTTAAATAAGATTTCTAAGAAAAGTGAATAAGAAAAGTAAGAAAAAGAGATTGAAGATCAGTAATTGAAAGTATCTAGAAGTTAAATAAGATTTCTAAGAAAAGTGAATAAGAAAAGTAAGAAAAAGAGTGTGAAGATCAGTAATTGAAAGTATCTAGAAGTTAAATAAGATTTCTAAGAAAAGTGAATAAGAAAAGTAAGAAAAAGAGTGTGAAGATCAGTAATTGAAAGTATCTAGAAGTTAAATAAGATTTCTAAGAAAAGTGAATAAGAAAAGTAAGATAAAGAGTGTGAAGATCAGTAATTGAAAGTATCTAGAAGTTAAATAAGATTTCTAAGAAAAGTGAATAAGAAAAGTAAGAAAAAGAGTGTGAAGATCAGTAATTGAAAGTATCTAGAAGTTAAATAAGATTTCTAAGAAAAGTGAATAAGAAAAGTAAGAAAAAGAGTGTGAAGATCAGTAATTGAAAGTATCTAGAAGTTAAATAAGATTTCTAAGAAAAGTGAATAAGAAAAGTAAGAAAAAGAGTTTGAAGATCAGAAATTGAAAGTATCTAGAAGTTAAATAAGATTTCTAAGAAAAGTGAATAAGAAAAGTAAGAAAAAGAGTGTGAAGATCAGTAATTGAAAGTATCTAGAAGTTAAATAAGATTTCTAAGAAAAGTGAATAAGAAAAGTAAGAAAAAGAGTTTGAAGATCAGAAATTGAAAGTATCTAGAAGTTAAATAAGATTTCTAAGAAAAGTGAATAAGAAAAGTAAGATAAAGAGTGTGAAGATCAGTAATTGAAAGTATCTAGAAGTTAAATAAGATTTCTAAGAAAAGTTAATAAGAAAAGTAAGATAAAGAGTGTGAAGATCAGTAATTGAAAGTATCTAGAAGTTAAATAAGATTTCTAAGAAAAGTGAATAAGAAAAGTAAGAAAAAGAGTTTGAAGATCAGAAATTGAAAGTATCTAGAAGTTAAATAAGATTTCTAAGAAAAGTTAATAAGAAAAGTAAGAAAAAGAGTGTGAAGATCAGTAATTGAAAGTATCTAGAAGTTAAATAAGATTTCTAAGAAAAGTGAATAAGAAAAGTAAGAAAAAGAGTGTGAAGATCAGTAATTGAAAGTATCTAGAAGTTAAATAAGATTTCTAAGAAAAGTGAATAAGAAAAGTAAGATAAAGAGTGTGAAGATCAGTAATTGAAAGTATCTAGAAGTTAAATAAGATTTCTAAGAAAAGTGAATAAGAAAAGTAAGAAAAAGAGTGTGAAGATCAGTAATTGAAAGTATCTAGAAGTTAAATAAGATTTCTAAGAAAAGTGAATAAGAAAAGTAAGATAAAGAGTGTGAAGATCAGTAATTGAAAGTATCTAGAAGTTAAATAAGATTTCTAAGAAAAGTGAATAAGAAAAGTAAGAAAAAGAGTGTGAAGATCAGTAATTGAAAGTATCTAGAAGTTAAATAAGATTTCTAAGAAAAGTGAATAAGAAAAGTAAGAAAAAGAGTGTGAAGATCAGTAATTGAAAGTATCTAGAAGTTAAATAAGATTTCTAAGAAAAGTGAATAAGAAAAGTAAGAAAAAGAGTGTGAAGATCAGTAATTGAAAGTATCTAGAAGTTAAATAAGATTTCTAAGAAAAGTGAATAAGAAAAGTAAGAAAAAGAGTGTGAAGATCAGTAATTGAAAGTATCTAGAAGTTAAATAAGATTTCTAAGAAAAGTGAATAAGAAAAGTAAGAAAAAGAGTGTGAAGATCAGTAATTGAAAGTATCTAGAAGTTAAATAAGATTTCTAAGAAAAGTGAATAAGAAAAGTAAGAAAAAGAGTTTGAAGATCAGAAATTGAAAGTATCTAGAAGTTAAATAAGATTTCTAAGAAAAGTGAATAAGAAAAGTAAGAAAAAGAGTGTGAAGATCAGTAATTGAAAGTATCTAGAAGTTAAATAAGATTTCTAAGAAAAGTGAATAAGAAAAGTAAGAAAAAGAGTTTGAAGATCAGAAATTGAAAGTATCTAGAAGTTAAATAAGATTTCTAAGAAAAGTGAATAAGAAAAGTAAGAAAAATAGTGTGAAGATCAGTAATTGAAAGTATCTAGAAGTTAAATAAGATTTCTAAGAAAAGTGAAAAAGAAAAGTAAGAAAAAGAGTGTGAAGAGCATAGTTGAAAGTATCTAGAAGTTAAATAAGATTTCTAAGAAAAGTGAATAAGAAAAGTAAGAAAAAGAGTTTGAAGATCAGAAATTGAAAGTATCTAGAAGTTAAATAAGATTTCTAAGAAAAGTTAATAAGAAAAGTAAGAAAAAGAGTGTGAAGATCAGTAATTGAAAGTATCTAGAAGTTAAATAAGATTTCTAAGAAAAGTGAATAAGAAAAGTAAGAAAAAGAGTTTGAAGATCAGAAATTGAAAGTATCTAGAAGTTAAATAAGATTTCTAAGAAAAGTTAATAAGAAAAGTAAGAAAAAGAGTGTGAAGATCAGTAATTGAAAGTATCTAGAAGTTAAATAAGATTTCTAAGAAAAGTGAATAAGAAAAGTAAGAAAAAGAGTGTGAAGATCAGTAATTGAAAGTATCTAGAAGTTAAATAAGATTTCTAAGAAAAGTGAATAAGAAAAGTAAGAAAAATAGTGTGAAGATCAGTAATTGAAAGTATCTAGAAGTTAAATAAGATTTCTAAGAAAAGTGAATAAGAAAAGTAAGATAAAGAGTGTGAAGATCAGTAATTGAAAGTATCTAGAAGTTAAATAAGATTTCTAAGAAAAGTGAATAAGAAAAGTAAGATAAAGAGTGTGAAGATCAGTAATTGAAAGTATCTAGAAGTTAAATAAGATTTCTAAGAAAAGTGAATAAGAAAAGTAAGAAAAAGAGTGTGAAGATCAGTAATTGAAAGTATCTAGAAGTTAAATTTGATTTCTAAGAAAAGTGAATAAGAAAAGTAAGAAAAAGAGTGTGAAGATCAGTAATTGAAAGTATCTAGAAGTTAAATAAGATTTCTAAGAAAAGTGAATAAGAAAAGTAAGATAAAGAGTGTGAAGATCAGTAATTGAAAGTATCTAGAAGTTAAATAAGATTTCTAAGAAAAGTGAATAAGAAAAGTAAGAAAAAGAGTGTGAAGATCAGTAATTGAAAGTATCTAGAAGTTAAATTTGATTTCTAAGAAAAGTGAATAAGAAAAGTAAGAAAAAGAGTGTGAAGATTAGTTAATGAAAGTATCAAATACTAGAAGTTAAATAAGATTTCTAAGAAAAGTGAATAAGAAAAGTAAGATAAAGAGTGTGAAGATCAGTAATTGAAAGTATCTAGAGGTTAAAAAAGATTTCTAAGAAAAGTGAATAAGAAAAGTAAGATAAAGAGTGTGAAGATCAGTAATTGAAAGTATCTAGAAGTTAAATAAGATTTCTAAGAAAAGTGAATAAGAAAAGTAAGATAAAGAGTGTGAAGATCAGTAATTGAAAGTATCTAGAAGTTAAATAAGATTTCTAAGAAAAGTGAATAAGAAAAGTAAGAAAAAGAGTGTGAAGATCAGTAATTGAAAGTATCTAGAAGTTAAATAAGATTTCTAAGAAAAGTGAATAAGAAAAGTAAGAAAAAGAGATTGAAGATCAGAAATTGAAAGTATCTAGAAGTTAAATAAGATTTCTAAGAAAAGTGAATAAGAAAAGTAAGAAAAAGAGTGTGAAGATCAGTAATTGAAAGTATCTAGAAGTTAAATAAGATTTCTAAGAAAAGTGAATAAGAAAAGTAAGAAAAAGAGTTTGAAGATCAGAAATTGAAAGTATCTAGAAGTTAAATAAGATTTCTAAGAAAAGTTAATAAGAAAAGTAAGAAAAAGAGTGTGAAGATCAGAAATTGAAAGTATCTAGAAGTTAAATAAGATTTCTAAGAAAAGTGAATAAGAAAAGTAAGAAAAAGAGTTTGAAGATCAGAAATTGAAAGTATCTAGAAGTTAAATAAGATTTCTAAGAAAAGTGAATAAGAAAAGTAAGAAAAATAGTGTGAAGATCAGTAATTGAAAGTATCTAGAAGTTAAATAAGATTTCTAAGAAAAGTGAATAAGAAAAGTAAGAAAAATAGTGTGAAGATCAGAAATTGAAAGTATCTAGAAGTTAAATAAGATTTCTAAGAAAAGTGAATAAGAAAAGTAAGATAAAGAGTGTGAAGATCAGTAATTGAAAGTATCTAGAAGTTAAATAAGATTTCTAAGAAAAGTGAATAAGAAAAGTAAGAAAAAGAGTGTGAAGATCAGTAATTGAAAGTATCTAGAAGTTAAATAAGATTTCTAAGAAAAGTGAATAAGAAAAGTAAGAAAAAGAGTTTGAAGATCAGAAATTGAAAGTATCTAGAAGTTAAATAAGATTTCTAAGAAAAGTTAATAAGAAAAGTAAGAAAAAGAGTGTGAAGATCAGTAATTGAAAGTATCTAGAAGTTAAATAAGATTTCTAAGAAAAGTGAATAAGAAAAGTAAGAAAAATAGTGTGAAGTTCATAATTGAAAGTATCTAGAAGTTAAATAAGATTTCTAAGAAAAGTGAATAAGAAAAGTAAGAAAAAGAGTGTGAAGATCAGTAATTGAAAGTATCTAGAAGTTAAATAAGATTTCTAAGAAAAGTGAATAAGAAAAGTAAGAAAAAGAGTGTGAAGATCAGTAATTGAAAGTATCTAGAAGTTAAATAAGATTTCTAAGAAAAGTGAATAAGAAAAGTAAGAAAAAGAGTGTGAAGATCAGTAATTGAAAGTATCTAGAAGTTAAATAAGATTTCTAAGAAAAGTGAATAAGAAAAGTAAGATAAAGAGTGTGAAGATCAGTAATTGAAAGTATCTAGAAGTTAAATAAGATTTCTAAGAAAAGTGAATAAGAAAAGTAAGAAAAAGAGTGTGAAGATCAGTAATTGAAAGTATCTAGAAGTTAAATAAGATTTCTAAGAAAAGTGAATAAGAAAAGTAAGAAAAAGAGATTGAAGATCAGTAATTGAAAGTATCTAGAAGTTAAATAAGATTTCTAAGAAAAGTGAATAAGAAAAGTAAGAAAAAGAGTGTGAAGATCAGTAATTGAAAGTATCTAGAAGTTAAATAAGATTTCTAAGAAAAGTGAATAAGAAAAGTAAGAAAAAGAGTTTGAAGATCAGAAATTGAAAGTATCTAGAAGTTAAATAAGATTTCTAAGAAAAGTGAATAAGAAAAGTAAGAAAAAGAGTGTGAAGATCAGTAATTGAAAGTATCTAGAAGTTAAATAAGATTTCTAAGAAAAGTGAATAAGAAAAGTAAGATAAAGAGTGTGAAGATCAGTAATTGAAAGTATCTAGAAGTTAAATAAGATTTCTAAGAAAAGTGAATAAGAAAAGTAAGATAAAGAGTGTGAAGATCAGAAATTGAAAGTATCTAGAAGTTAAATAAGATTTCTAAGAAAAGTTAATAAGAAAAGTAAGAAAAAGAGTGTGAAGATCAGTAATTGAAAGTATCTAGAAGTTAAATAAGATTTCTAAGAAAAGTGAATAAGAAAAGTAAGAAAAAGAGTTTGAAGATCAGTAATTGAAAGTATCTAGAAGTTAAATTTGATTTCTAAGAAAAGTTAATAAGAAAAGTAAGATAAAGAGTGTGAAGATCAGTAATTGAAAGTATCTAGAAGTTAAATAAGATTTCTAAGAAAAGTGAATAAGAAAAGTAAGAAAAAGAGTGTGAAGATCAGTAATTGAAAGTATCTAGAAGTTAAATAAGATTTCTAAGAAAAGTGAATAAGAAAAGTAAGATAAAGAGTGTGAAGATCAGTAATTGAAAGTATCTAGAAGTTAAATAAGATTTCTAAGAAAAGTGAATAAGAAAAGTAAGAAAAAGAGTGTGAAGATCAGTAATTGAAAGTATCTAGAAGTTAAATAAGATTTCTAAGAAAAGTGAATAAGAAAAGTAAGAAAAAGAGTGTGAAGATTAGTTAATGAAAGTATCAAATACTAGAAGTTAAATAAGATTTCTAAGAAAAGTGAATAAGAAAAGTAAGATAAAGAGTGTGAAGATCAGTAATTGAAAGTATCTAGAGGTTAAAAAAGATTTCTAAGAAAAGTGAATAAGAAAAGTAAGATAAAGAGTTTGAAGATCAGTAATTGAAAGTATCTAGAAGTTAAATAAGATTTCTAAGAAAAGTGAATAAGAAAAGTAAGATAAAGAGTGTGAAGATCAGTAATTGAAAGTATCTAGAGGTTAAATAAGATTTCTAAGAAAAGTGAATAAGAAAAGTAAGAAAAAGAGTGTGAAGATCAGTAATTGAAAGTATCTAGAAGTTAAATAAGATTTCTAAGAAAAGTGAATAAGAAAAGTAAGAAAAAGAGATTGAAGATCAGTAATTGAAAGTATCTAGAAGTTAAATAAGATTTCTAAGAAAAGTGAATAAGAAAAGTAAGAAAAAGAGTGTGAAGATCAGTAATTGAAAGTATCTAGAAGTTAAATAAGATTTCTAAGAAAAGTGAATAAGAAAAGTAAGAAAAAGAGTTTGAAGATCAGTAATTGAAAGTATCTAGAAGTTAAATAAGATTTCTAAGAAAAGTGAATAAGAAAAGTAAGAAAAAGAGATTGAAGATCAGTAATTGAAAGTATCTAGAAGTTAAATAAGATTTCTAAGAAAAGTGAAAAAGAAAAGTAAGAAAAAGAGTTTGAAGATCAGAAATTGAAAGTATCTAGAAGTTAAATAAGATTTCTAAGAAAAGTGAATAAGAAAAGTAAGAAAAAGAGTGTGAAGATCAGTAATTGAAAGTATCTAGAAGTTAAATAAGATTTCTAAGAAAAGTGAATAAGAAAAGTAAGAAAAAGAGTGTGAAGATCAGTAATTGAAAGTATCTAGAAGTTAAATAAGATTTCTAAGAAAAGTGAATAAGAAAAGTAAGATAAAGAGTGTGAAGATCAGTAATTGAAAGTATCTAGAAGTTAAATAAGATTTCTAAGAAAAGTGAATAAGAAAAGTAAGAAAAAGAGTGTGAAGATCAGTAATTGAAAGTATCTAGAAGTTAAATAAGATTTCTAAGAAAAGTGAATAAGAAAAGTAAGAAAAAGAGATTGAAGATCAGTAATTGAAAGTATCTAGAAGTTAAATAAGATTTCTAAGAAAAGTGAATAAGAAAAGTAAGAAAAAGAGTGTGAAGATCAGTAATTGAAAGTATCTAGAAGTTAAATAAGATTTCTAAGAAAAGTGAATAAGAAAAGTAAGATAAAGAGTTTGAAGATCAGTAATTGAAAGTATCTAGAAGTTAAATAAGATTTCTAAGAAAAGTGAATAAGAAAAGTAAGATAAAGAGTGTGAAGATCAGTAATTGAAAGTATCTAGAAGTTAAATAAGATTTCTAAGAAAAGTGAATAAGAAAAGTAAGAAAAAGAGTTTGAAGATCAGAAATTGAAAGTATCTAGAAGTTAAATAAGATTTCTAAGAAAAGTGAATAAGAAAAGTAAGAAAAATAGTGTGAAGATCAGTAATTGAAAGTATCTAGAAGTTAAATAAGATTTCTAAGAAAAGTGAATAAGAAAAGTAAGATAAAGAGTGTGAAGATCAGAAATTGAAAGTATCTAGAAGTTAAATAAGATTTCTAAGAAAAGTGAATAAGAAAAGTAAGATAAAGAGTGTGAAGATCAGTAATTGAAAGTATCTAGAAGTTAAATAAGATTTCTAAGAAAAGTTAATAAGAAAAGTAAGATAAAGAGTGTGAAGATCAGTAATTGAAAGTATCTAGAAGTTAAATAAGATTTCTAAGAAAAGTGAATAAGAAAAGTAAGAAAAAGAGTTTGAAGATCAGAAATTGAAAGTATCTAGAAGTTAAATAAGATTTCTAAGAAAAGTTAATAAGAAAAGTAAGAAAAAGAGTGTGAAGATCAGTAATTGAAAGTATCTAGAAGTTAAATAAGATTTCTAAGAAAAGTGAATAAGAAAAGTAAGAAAAAGAGTTTGAAGATCAGAAATTGAAAGTATCTAGAAGTTAAATAAGATTTCTAAGAAAAGTGAATAAGAAAAGTAAGAAAAATAGTGTGAAGATCAGTAATTGAAAGTATCTAGAAGTTAAATAAGATTTCTAAGAAAAGTGAATAAGAAAAGTAAGATAAAGAGTGTGAAGATCAGAAATTGAAAGTATCTAGAAGTTAAATAAGATTTCTAAGAAAAGTGAATAAGAAAAGTAAGATAAAGAGTGTGAAGATCAGTAATTGAAAGTATCTAGAAGTTAAATAAGATTTCTAAGAAAAGTTAATAAGAAAAGTAAGATAAAGAGTGTGAAGATCAGTAATTGAAAGTATCTAGAAGTTAAATAAGATTTCTAAGAAAAGTGAATAAGAAAAGTAAGAAAAAGAGTTTGAAGATCAGAAATTGAAAGTATCTAGAAGTTAAATAAGATTTCTAAGAAAAGTTAATAAGAAAAGTAAGAAAAAGAGTGTGAAGATCAGTAATTGAAAGTATCTAGAAGTTAAATAAGATTTCTAAGAAAAGTGAATAAGAAAAGTAAGAAAAAGAGTTTGAAGATCAGAAATTGAAAGTATCTAGAAGTTAAATAAGATTTCTAAGAAAAGTGAATAAGAAAAGTAAGAAAAATAGTGTGAAGATCAGTAATTGAAAGTATCTAGAAGTTAAATAAGATTTCTAAGAAAAGTGAATAAGAAAAGTAAGATAAAGAGTGTGAAGATCAGTAATTGAAAGTATCTAGAGGTTAAAAAAGATTTCTAAGAAAAGTGAATAAGAAAAGTAAGAAAAAGAGTGTGAAGATCAGTAATTGAAAGTATCTAGAAGTTAAATAAGATTTCTAAGAAAAGTGAATAAGAAAAGTAAGAAAAAGAGTGTGAAGATCAGTAATTGAAAGTATCTAGAAGTTAAATAAGATTTCTAAGAAAAGTGAATAAGAAAAGTAAGAAAAAGAGTTTGAAGATCAGAAATTGAAAGTATCTAGAAGTTAAATAAGATTTCTAAGAAAAGTGAATAAGAAAAGTAAGAAAAATAGTGTGAAGATCAGTAATTGAAAGTATCTAGAGGTTAAAAAAGATTTCTAAGAAAAGTGAATAAGAAAAGTAAGATAAAGAGTTTGAAGATCAGTAATTGAAAGTATCTAGAAGTTAAATAAGATTTCTAAGAAAAGTGAATAAGAAAAGTAAGATAAAGAGTGTGAAGATCAGTAATTGAAAGTATCTAGAGGTTAAAAAAGATTTCTAAGAAAAGTGAATAAGAAAAGTAAGAAAAAGAGTTTGAAGATCAGTAATTGAAAGTATCTAGAAGTTAAATAAGATTTCTAAGAAAAGTGAATAAGAAAAGTAAGAAAAATAGTGTGAAGATCAGTAATTGAAAGTATCTAGAAGTTAAATAAGATTTCTAAGAAAAGTGAATAAGAAAAGTAAGATAAAGAGTGTGAAGATCAGTAATTGAAAGTATCTAGAAGTTAAATAAGATTTCTAAGAAAAGTGAATAAGAAAAGTAAGAAAAAGAGTGTGAAGATCAGTAATTGAAAGTATCTAGAAGTTAAATTTGATTTCTAAGAAAAGTGAATAAGAAAAGTAAGATAAAGAGTGTGAAGATCAGTAATTGAAAGTATCTAGAAGTTAAATAAGATTTCTAAGAAAAGTGAATAAGAAAAGTAAGAAAAAGAGTGTGAAGATCAGTAATTGAAAGTATCTAGAAGTTAAATAAGATTTCTAAGAAAAGTGAATAAGAAAAGTAAGAAAAAGAGTGTGAAGATCAGTAATTGAAAGTATCTAGAAGTTAAATAAGATTTCTAAGAAAAGTGAATAAGAAAAGTAAGATAAAGAGTGTGAAGATCAGTAATTGAAAGTATCTAGAAGTTAAATAAGATTTCTAAGAAAAGTGAATAAGAAAAGTAAGAAAAAGAGTTTGAAGATCAGAAATTGAAAGTATCTAGAAGTTAAATAAGATTTCTAAGAAAAGTGAATAAGAAAAGTAAGAAAAAGAGTGTGAAGATCAGTAATTGAAAGTATCTAGAAGTTAAATAAGATTTCTAAGAAAAGTGAATAAGAAAAGTAAGATAAAGAGTGTGAAGATCAGTAATTGAAAGTATCTAGAAGTTAAATAAGATTTCTAAGAAAAGTGAATAAGAAAAGTAAGAAAAAGAGTGTGAAGATCAGTAATTGAAAGTATCTAGAAGTTAAATTTGATTTCTAAGAAAAGTGAATAAGAAAAGTAAGATAAAGAGTGTGAAGATCAGTAATTGAAAGTATCTAGAAGTTAAATAAGATTTCTAAGAAAAGTTAATAAGAAAAGTAAGAAAAAGAGTGTGAAGATCAGTAATTGAAAGTATCTAGAAGTTAAATAAGATTTCTAAGAAAAGTGAATAAGAAAAGTAAGAAAAAGAGTTTGAAGATCAGAAATTGAAAGTATCTAGAAGTTAAATAAGATTTCTAAGAAAAGTGAATAAGAAAAGTAAGAAAAAGAGTGTGAAGATCAGTAATTGAAAGTATCTAGAAGTTAAATAAGATTTCTAAGAAAAGTGAATAAGAAAAGTAAGATAAAGAGTGTGAAGATCAGTAATTGAAAGTATCTAGAAGTTAAATAAGATTTCTAAGAAAAGTGAATAAGAAAAGTAAGATAAAGAGTGTGAAGATCAGTAATTGAAAGTATCTAGAAGTTGAATAAGATTTCTAAGAAAAGTTAATAAGAAAAGTAAGAAAAAGAGTGTGAAGATCAGTAATTGAAAGTATCTAGAAGTTAAATAAGATTTCTAAGAAAAGTGAATAAGAAAAGTAAGAAAAAGAGTTTGAAGATCAGAAATTGAAAGTATCTAGAAGTTAAATAAGATTTCTAAGAAAAGTGAATAAGAAAAGTAAGAAAAATAGTGTGAAGATCAGTAATTGAAAGTATCTAGAAGTTAAATAAGATTTCTAAGAAAAGTGAATAAGAAAAGTAAGATAAAGAGTGTGAAGATCAGTAATTGAAAGTATCTAGAAGTTAAATAAGATTTCTAAGAAAAGTGAATAAGAAAAGTAAGAAAAAGAGTGTGAAGATCAGTAATTGAAAGTATCTAGAAGTTGAATAAGATTTCTAAGAAAAGTGAATAAGAAAAGTAAGAAAAAGAGTGTGAAGATCAGTAATTGAAAGTATCTAGAAGTTAAATTTGATTTCTAAGAAAAGTGAATAAGAAAAGTAAGAAAAAGAGTGTGAAGATTAGTTAATGAAAGTATCAAATACTAGAAGTTAAATAAGATTTCTAAGAAAAGTGAATAAGAAAAGTAAGAAAAATAGTGTGAAGATCAGTAATTGAAAGTATCTAGAAGTTAAATAAGATTTCTAAGAAAAGTGAATAAGAAAAGTAAGATAAAGAGTTTGAAGATCAGTAATTGAAAGTATCTAGAAGTTAAATAAGATTTCTAAGAAAAGTGAATAAGAAAAGTAAGATAAAGAGTGTGAAGATCAGTAATTGAAAGTATCTAGAAGTTGAATAAGATTTCTAAGAAAAGTGAATAAGAAAAGTAAGAAAAATAGTGTGAAGATCAGTAATTGAAAGTATCTAGAAGTTAAATAAGATTTCTAAGAAAAGTGAATAAAAAAAGTAAGAAAAAGAGATTGAAGATCAGTAATTGAAAGTATCTAGAAGTTAAATAAGATTTCTAAGAAAAGTGAAAAAGAAAAGTAAGAAAAAGAGTTTGAAGATCAGTAATTGAAAGTATCTAGAAGTTAAATAAGATTTCTAAGAAAAGTGAATAAGAAAAGTAAGAAAAAGAGTTTGAAGATCAGAAATTGAAAGTATCTAGAAGTTAAATAAGATTTCTAAGAAAAGTGAATAAGAAAAGTAAGAAAAAGAGTGTGAAGATCAGTAATTGAAAGTATCTAGAAGTTAAATTTGATTTCTAAGAAAAGTGAATAAGAAAAGTAAGATAAAGAGTGTGAAGATCAGTAATTGAAAGTATCTAGAAGTTAAATAAGATTTCTAAGAAAAGTGAATAAAAAAAGTAAGATAAAGAGTGTGAAGATCAGTAATTGAAAGTATCTAGAAGTTAAATAAGATTTCTAAGAAAAGTGAATAAGAAAAGTAAGAAAAAGAGTTTGAAGATCAGAAATTGAAAGTATCTAGAAGTTAAATAAGATTTCTAAGAAAAGTGAATAAGAAAAGTAAGAAAAATAGTGTGAAGATCAGTAATTGAAAGTATCTAGAAGTTAAATTTGATTTCTAAGAAAAGTGAATAAGAAAAGTAAGATAAAGAGTGTGAAGATCAGTAATTGAAAGTATCTAGAAGTTGAATAAGATTTCTAAGAAAAGTGAATAAGAAAAGTAAGAAAAAGAGTGTGAAGATTAGTTAATGAAAGTATCTAGAAGTTAAATAAGATTTCTAAGAAAAGTTAATAAGAAAAGTAAGAAAAAGAGTGTGAAGATCAGTAATTGAAAGTATCTAGAAGTTAAATAAGATTTCTAAGAAAAGTGAATAAGAAAAGTAAGAAAAAGAGTTTGAAGATCAGAAATTGAAAGTATCTAGAAGTTAAATAAGATTTCTAAGAAAAGTGAATAAGAAAAGTAAGAAAAAGAGTGTGAAGATCAGTAATTGAAAGTATCTAGAAGTTAAATTTGATTTCTAAGAAAAGTGAATAAGAAAAGTAAGAAAAAGAGTGTGAAGATTAGTTAATGAAAGTATCTAGAAGTTAAATTTGATTTCTAAGAAAAGTGAATAAGAAAAGTAAGAAAAAGAGTGTGAAGATCAGTAATTGAAAGTATCTAGAAGTTAAATAAGATTTCTAAGAAAAGTGAATAAGAAAAGTAAGAAAAAGAGTGTGAAGATCAGTAATTGAAAGTATCTAGAAGTTAAATAAGATTTCTAAGAAAAGTGAATAAGAAAAGTAAGAAAAAGAGTGTGAAGATCAGTAATTGAAAGTATCTAGAAGTTAAATAAGATTTCTAAGAAAAGTGAATAAAAAAAGTAAGAAAAAGAGTGTGAAGATTAGTTAATGAAAGTATCTAGAAGTTAAATAAGATTTCTAAGAAAAGTGAATAAGAAAAGTAAGAAAAAGAGTGTGAAGATCAGTAATTGAAAGTATCTAGAAGTTAAATAAGATTTCTAAGAAAAGTTAATAAGAAAAGTAAGATAAAGAGTGTGAAGATCAGTAATTGAAAGTATCTAGAAGTTAAATAAGATTTCTAAGAAAAGTGAATAAGAAAAGTAAGAAAAAGAGTGTGAAGATCAGAAATTGAAAGTATCTAGAAGTTAAATAAGATTTCTAAGAAAAGTGAATAAGAAAAGTAAGAAAAATAGTGTGAAGATCAGTAATTGAAAGTATCTAGAAGTTAAATTTGATTTCTAAGAAAAGTGAATAAGAAAAGTAAGAAAAAGAGTGTGAAGATTAGTTAATGAAAGTATCTAGAAGTTAAATTTGATTTCTAAGAAAAGTGAATAAGAAAAGTAAGAAAAAGAGTGTGAAGATCAGTAATTGAAAGTATCTAGAAGTTAAATAAGATTTCTAAGAAAAGTGAATAAGAAAAGTAAGATAAAGAGTTTGAAGATCAGTAATTAAAAGTATCTAGAAGTTAAATAAGATTTCCAAGAAAAGTGAATAAGAAAAGTAAGATAAAGAGTGTGAAGATCAGTAATTGAAAGTATCTAGAAGTTGAATAAGATTTCTAAGAAAAGTGAATAAGAAAAGTAAGAAAAAGAGTTTGAAGATCAGTAATTGAAAGTATCTAGAAGTTAAATAAGATTTCTAAGAAAAGTGAATAAAAAAAGTAAGAAAAAGAGATTGAAGATCAGTAATTGAAAGTATCTAGAAGTTAAATAAGATTTCTAAGAAAAGTGAAAAAGAAAAGTAAGAAAAAGAGTGTGAAGATCATAATTGAAAGTATCTAGAAGTTAAATAAGATTTCTAAGAAAAGTGAATAAGAAAAGTAAGAAAAAGAGTGTGAAGATCAGTAATTGAAAGTATCTAGAAGTTAAATAAGATTTCTAAGAAAAGTGAATAAGAAAAGTAAGATAAAGAGTGTGAAGATCAGTAATTGAAAGTATCTAGAAGTTAAATAAGATTTCTAAGAAAAGTGAATAAGAAAAGTAAGAAAAAGAGTGTGAAGATCAGTAATTGAAAGTATCTAGAAGTTAAATAAGATTTCTAAGAAAAGTGAATAAAAAAAGTAAGATAAAGAGTGTGAAGATCAGTAATTGAAAGTATCTAGAAGTTAAATAAGATTTCTAAGAAAAGTGAATAAGAAAAGTAAGAAAAAGAGTGTGAAGATCAGTAATTGAAAGTATCTAGAAGTTAAATAAGATTTCTAAGAAAAGTGAATAAAAAAAGTAAGAAAAAGAGATTGAAGATCAGTAATTGAAAGTATCTAGAAGTTAAATAAGATTTCTAAGAAAAGTGAAAAAGAAAAGTAAGAAAAAGAGTTTGAAGATCAGAAATTGAAAGTATCTAGAAGTTAAATAAGATTTCTAAGAAAAGTGAATAAGAAAAGTAAGAAAAATAGTGTGAAGATCAGTAATTGAAAGTATCTAGAAGTTAAATTTGATTTCTAAGAAAAGTGAATAAGAAAAGTAAGATAAAGAGTGTGAAGATCAGAAATTGAAAGTATCTAGAAGTTAAATAAGATTTCTAAGAAAAGTGAATAAGAAAAGTAAGAAAAATAGTGTGAAGATCAGTAATTGAAAGTATCTAGAAGTTAAATTTGATTTCTAAGAAAAGTGAATAAGAAAAGTAAGAAAAAGAGTGTGAAGATTAGTTAATGAAAGTATCTAGAAGTTAAATAAGATTTCTAAGAAAAGTGAATAAGAAAAGTAAGAAAAAGAGTGTGAAGATCAGTAATTGAAAGTATCTAGAAGTTAAATAAGATTTCTAAGAAAAGTGAATAAGAAAAGTAAGAAAAATAGTGTGAAGATCAGTAATTGAAAGTATCTAGAAGTTAAATAAGATTTCTAAGAAAAGTGAAAAAGAAAAGTAAGAAAAAGAGTTTGAAGATCAGTAATTGAAAGTATCTAGAAGTTAAATAAGATTTCTAAGAAAAGTGAATAAGAAAAGTAAGAAAAAGAGTTTGAAGATCAGAAATTGAAAGTATCTAGAAGTTAAATAAGATTTCTAAGAAAAGTGAATAAGAAAAGTAAGAAAAAGAGTGTGAAGATCAGTAATTGAAAGTATCTAGAAGTTAAATAAGATTTCTAAGAAAAGTGAATAAGAAAAGTAAGAAAAAGAGTGTGAAGATCAGTAATTGAAAGTATCTAGAAGTTAAATAAGATTTCTAAGAAAAGTGAATAAGAAAAGTAAGAAAAAGAGTGTGAAGATCAGTAATTGAAAGTATCTAGAAGTTAAATAAGATTTCTAAGAAAAGTGAATAAGAAAAGTAAGAAAAAGAGTTTGAAGATCAGAAATTGAAAGTATCTAGAAGTTAAATAAGATTTCTAAGAAAAGTGAATAAGAAAAGTAAGAAAAAGAGTGTGAAGATCAGAAATTGAAAGTATCTAGAAGTTAAATAAGATTTCTAAGAAAAGTGAATAAGAAAAGTAAGAAAAATAGTGTGAAGATCAGTAATTGAAAGTATCTAGAAGTTAAAAAAGATTTCTAAGAAAAGTGAATAAGAAAAGTAAGATAAAGAGTGTGAAGATCAGTAATTGAAAGTATCTAGAAGTTAAATAAGATTTCTAAGAAAAGTGAATAAGAAAAGTAAGAAAAAGAGTGTGAAGATCAGTAATTGAAAGTATCTAGAAGTTGAATAAGATTTCTAAGAAAAGTGAATAAGAAAAGTAAGAAAAAGAGTGTGAAGATCAGTAATTGAAAGTATCTAGAAGTTAAATTTGATTTCTAAGAAAAGTGAATAAGAAAAGTAAGAAAAAGAGTGTGAAGATTAGTTAATGAAAGTATCAAATACTAGAAGTTAAATAAGATTTCTAAGAAAAGTGAATAAGAAAAGTAAGATAAAGAGTGTGAAGATCAGTAATTGAAAGTATCTAGAGGTTAAAAAAGATTTCTAAGAAAAGTGAATAAGAAAAGTAAGATAAAGAGTGTGAAGATCAGTAATTGAAAGTATCTAGAAGTTAAATAAGATTTCTAAGAAAAGTGAATAAGAAAAGTAAGATAAAGAGTGTGAAGATCAGTAATTGAAAGTATCTAGAGGTTAAAAAAGATTTCTAAGAAAAGTGAATAAGAAAAGTAAGAAAAAGAGTTTGAAGATCAGTAATTGAAAGTATCTAGAAGTTAAATAAGATTTCTAAGAAAAGTGAATAAGAAAAGTAAGAAAAAGAGTGTGAAGATCAGTAATTGAAAGTATCTAGAAGTTAAATAAGATTTCTAAGAAAAGTGAATAAGAAAAGTAAGAAAAGAGTTTGAAGATCAGTAATTGAAAGTATCTAGAAGTTAAATAAGATTTCTAAGAAAAGTGAATAAGAAAAGTAAGATAAAGAGTGTGAAGATCAGTAATTGAAAGTATCTAGAAGTTGAATAAGATTTCTAAGAAAAGTGAATAAGAAAAGTAAGAAAAAGAGTTTGAAGATCAGTAATTGAAAGTATCTAGAAGTTAAATAAGATTTCTAAGAAAAGTGAATAAAAAAAGTAAGAAAAAGAGATTGAAGATCAGTAATTGAAAGTATCTAGAAGTTAAATAAGATTTCTAAGAAAAGTGAATAAGAAAAGTAAGAAAAAGAGTTTGAAGATCAGAAATTGAAAGTATCTAGAAGTTAAATAAGATTTCTAAGAAAAGTGAATAAGAAAAGTAAGAAAAAGAGTGTGAAGATCAGTAATTGAAAGTATCTAGAAGTTAAATTTGATTTCTAAGAAAAGTGAATAAGAAAAGTAAGATAAAGAGTGTGAAGATCAGTAATTGAAAGTATCTAGAAGTTAAATAAGATTTCTAAGAAAAGTGAATAAGAAAAGTAAGAAAAAGAGTGTGAAGATCAGTAATTGAAAGTATCTAGAAGTTAAATAAGATTTCTAAGAAAAGTGAATAAGAAAAGTAAGAAAAAGAGTGTGAAGATCAGTAATTGAAAGTATCTAGAAGTTAAATAAGATTTCTAAGAAAAGTGAATAAGAAAAGTAAGATAAAGAGTGTGAAGATCAGTAATTGAAAGTATCTAGAAGTTAAATTTGATTTCTAAGAAAAGTGAAAAAGAAAAGTAAGAAAAAGAGATTGAAGATCAGTAATTGAAAGTATCTAGAAGTTAAATTTGATTTCTAAGAAAAGTTAATAAGAAAAGTAAGATAAAGAGTGTGAAGATCAGTAATTGAAAGTATCTAGAAGTTAAATAAGATTTCTAAGAAAAGTGAATAAGAAAAGTAAGAAAAAGAGTGTGAAGATCAGTAATTGAAAGTATCTAGAAGTTAAATAAGATTTCTAAGAAAAGTGAATAAGAAAAGTAAGAAAAAGAGTGTGAAGATCAGTAATTGAAAGTATCTAGAAGTTAAATTTGATTTCTAAGAAAAGTGAATAAGAAAAGTAAGATAAAGAGTGTGAAGATCAGTAATTGAAAGTATCTAGAAGTTAAATAAGATTTCTAAGAAAAGTTAATAAGAAAAGTAAGAAAAAGAGTGTGAAGATCAGTAATTGAAAGTATCTAGAAGTTAAATAAGATTTCTAAGAAAAGTGAATAAGAAAAGTAAGAAAAAGAGTTTGAAGATCAGAAATTGAAAGTATCTAGAAGTTAAATAAGATTTCTAAGAAAAGTGAATAAGAAAAGTAAGAAAAAGAGTGTGAAGATCAGTAATTGAAAGTATCTAGAAGTTAAATAAGATTTCTAAGAAAAGTGAATAAGAAAAGTAAGATAAAGAGTGTGAAGATCAGTAATTGAAAGTATCTAGAAGTTAAATAAGATTTCTAAGAAAAGTGAATAAGAAAAGTAAGATAAAGAGTGTGAAGATCAGTAATTGAAAGTATCTAGAAGTTGAATAAGATTTCTAAGAAAAGTGAATAAGAAAAGTAAGAAAAAGAGTGTGAAGATCAGTAATTGAAAGTATCTAGAAGTTAAATAAGATTTCTAAGAAAAGTGAATAAGAAAAGTAAGAAAAAGAGTTTGAAGATCAGAAATTGAAAGTATCTAGAAGTTAAATAAGATTTCTAAGAAAAGTGAATAAGAAAAGTAAGAAAAAGAGATTGAAGATCAGTAATTGAAAGTATCTAGAAGTTAAATAAGATTTCTAAGAAAAGTGAATAAGAAAAGTAAGATAAAGAGTGTGAAGATCAGTAATTGAAAGTATCTAGAAGTTAAATAAGATTTCTAAGAAAAGTGAATAAGAAAAGTAAGAAAAAGAGTGTGAAGATCAGTAATTGAAAGTATCTAGAAGTTGAATAAGATTTCTAAGAAAAGTGAATAAGAAAAGTAAGAAAAAGAGTGTGAAGATCAGTAATTGAAAGTATCTAGAAGTTAAATAAGATTTCTAAGAAAAGTGAATAAGAAAAGTAAGAAAAAGAGTGTGAAGATTAGTTAATGAAAGTATCAAATACTAGAAGTTAAATAAGATTTCTAAGAAAAGTGAATAAGAAAAGTAAGATAAATAGTGTGAAGATCAGTAATTGAAAGTATCTAGAAGTTAAATAAGATTTCTAAGAAAAGTGAATAAGAAAAGTAAGATAAAGAGTTTGAAGATCAGTAATTGAAAGTATCTAGAAGTTAAATAAGATTTCTAAGAAAAGTGAATAAGAAAAGTAAGATAAAGAGTGTGAAGATCAGTAATTGAAAGTATCTAGAAGTTGAATAAGATTTCTAAGAAAAGTGAATAAGAAAAGTAAGAAAAATAGTGTGAAGATCAGTAATTGAAAGTATCTAGAAGTTAAATAAGATTTCTAAGAAAAGTGAATAAAAAAAGTAAGAAAAAGAGATTGAAGATCAGTAATTGAAAGTATCTAGAAGTTAAATAAGATTTCTAAGAAAAGTGAAAAAGAAAAGTAAGAAAAAGAGTTTGAAGATCAGAAATTGAAAGTATCTAGAAGTTAAATAAGATTTCTAAGAAAAGTGAATAAGAAAAGTAAGAAAAAGAGTTTGAAGATCAGAAATTGAAAGTATCTAGAAGTTAAATAAGATTTCTAAGAAAAGTGAATAAGAAAAGTAAGATAAAGAGTGTGAAGATCAGTAATTGAAAGTATCTAGAAGTTAAATTTGATTTCTAAGAAAAGTGAATAAGAAAAGTAAGAAAAAGAGTGTGAAGATCAGTAATTGAAAGTATCTAGAAGTTAAATAAGATTTCTAAGAAAAGTGAATAAAAAAAGTAAGATAAAGAGTGTGAAGATCAGTAATTGAAAGTATCTAGAAGTTAAATAAGATTTCTAAGAAAAGTGAATAAGAAAAGTAAGATAAAGAGTGTGAAGATCAGTAATTGAAAGTATCTAGAAGTTAAATTTGATTTCTAAGAAAAGTGAATAAGAAAAGTAAGAAAAAGAGATTGAAGATCAGTAATTGAAAGTATCTAGAAGTTAAATTTGATTTCTAAGAAAAGTGAATAAGAAAAGTAAGATAAAGAGTGTGAAGATCAGTAATTGAAAGTATCTAGAAGTTGAATAAGATTTCTAAGAAAAGTGAATAAGAAAAGTAAGAAAAAGAGTGTGAAGATCAGTAATTGAAAGTATCTAGAAGTTAAATAAGATTTCTAAGAAAAGTGAATAAGAAAAGTAAGAAAAAGAGTGTGAAGATCAGTAATTGAAAGTATCTAGAAGTTAAATTTGATTTCTAAGAAAAGTGAATAAGAAAAGTAAGAAAAAGAGTGTGAAGATTAGTTAATGAAAGTATCTAGAAGTTAAATAAGATTTCTAAGAAAAGTTAATAAGAAAAGTAAGAAAAAGAGTGTGAAGATCAGTAATTGAAAGTATCTAGAAGTTAAATAAGATTTCTAAGAAAAGTGAATAAGAAAAGTAAGAAAAAGAGTTTGAAGATCAGAAATTGAAAGTATCTAGAAGTTAAATAAGATTTCTAAGAAAAGTGAATAAGAAAAGTAAGAAAAAGAGTGTGAAGATCAGTAATTGAAAGTATCTAGAAGTTAAATTTGATTTCTAAGAAAAGTGAATAAGAAAAGTAAGAAAAAGAGTGTGAAGATTAGTTAATGAAAGTATCTAGAAGTTAAATTTGATTTCTAAGAAAAGTGAATAAGAAAAGTAAGAAAAAGAGTGTGAAGATCAGTAATTGAAAGTATCTAGAAGTTGAATAAGATTTCTAAGAAAAGTGAATAAGAAAAGTAAGAAAAAGAGTGTGAAGATCAGTAATTGAAAGTATCTAGAAGTTAAATAAGATTTCTAAGAAAAGTGAATAAGAAAAGTAAGAAAAAGAGTGTGAAGATCAGTAATTGAAAGTATCTAGAAGTTAAATAAGATTTCTAAGAAAAGTGAATAAGAAAAGTAAGAAAAAGAGTGTGAAGATTAGTTAATGAAAGTATCTAGAAGTTAAATAAGATTTCTAAGAAAAGT